>JAQQAC010004778.1:567088-624535 GCA_029783875.1 Phataginus tricuspis | reverse complement strand
TGCAAGACCCATCTATATGCTGCTTACAAGAGACTCACCTCAAACCCAAAGATATACACAGACTAAAGGTGAAGGGATGGAAAAAGATATTTCATGCAAACAACAGGGAGAAAAAAGCAGGTGTTGCAGTACTTGTATCAGACAAAATAGACTTCAAAACAAAGAAAGCAGCAAGAGATAAAGAAGGACATTACATAATGATAAAGGAGTCAGACCAACAAGAGGATATAACCATTATAAATATACATGCACCCAACACAGGAGCACTGACATATGTGAAACAAATACTAACAGAATTAAAGGAGGAAATAGACAGCAATGCATTCATTTCAGGAGACTTCAACACACCACTCACTCCAAAGGACAGATCAACCAGACAAAATAAGTAAAGACACAGAGGCACTGAACAACACACTAGAACAGATGGACCTAACAGACATCTACAGAAATCTATACCCAAAAGCAGCAGGATATACATTCTTCTCAAGTGCACATGGAACATTTTCAATAATAGACCACATACTAGGCCACAAAAAGAACCTCAGTAAAGTCAAAAATATTGAAATTCTACCAACCAATTTCTCAGATCAAAAAGGTATAAAACTAGAAATAAATTGTACAAAGAAAACAAAAAGGCTCACAAACACATGGAGGCTTAACAACATGCTCCTAAACAATGGATCAACGACCAAATTAAAACAGAAATCAATGAATATATGGAGACAAATGACAACAACAGCACAAAGCCCCAACTTCTGTGGGACGCAGCAAAGGTGGTAAGAGGAAAGTATATTGCAATCCAGGCCTATTTAAAGAAGGAAGAACAATCCCAAATGAATAATCTAAAGTCACAATTATTGATATTGGAAAAAGAAGAACAAATGAGGCCCAAAGTTACCAGAAGGAGGGACATAATAAAGATTAGAGAAGAAATAAATAAATTGAGAAGAATAAAACAATAGAAAAAATCAATGAAACCAAGAGCTGGTTCTTTGAAAAAAATAAACAAAATACATCAACCCCTAGCCAGACTTATAAAGAGAAAAAGAGAATCTACACACATAAACAGAATCACAAATGAGAAAGGAAAAATCACGATGGACCCCACAGAAATACAAAGAATTATTACAGAATACTATGAAAATCTATATGCTAACAAGCTGGAAAACCTAGGAGGATTGGACAACTTCTTAGAAAAATACAACCTTCCAAGACTGACCAAGCAAGAAACAGAAAATCTAAACAGACCAATTACCAGCAACAAATTGAATCAAAAAACTACCCAAGAACAAAACCCCCAGGCCAGATAGATTCACCGCTGAATTTTATCAGACACAGAGAGAAGACATAATACCCATTCTCCTTAAAGTTTTCCAAAAAATAGAAGAGGAGGGAATACTTCCAAATTCATTCTATGAAGCCAGCATCACTCTAATACCAAAACCAGGTAAAGACCACACCAAAAAAGAAATTACACACCAATATCCCTGATGAACATAGATGCAAAAATACTCAACAAAATATTAGCAAACCGAAATTGAAAATACATCAAGAGTATCATACACCATGAGCAAGTGGGATTCATCTCAGGGATGCAAGGATGGTAAAACATTCGAAAATCCATCAACCTCATCCACCACATCAACAAAAAGAAGAACAAAAACCACATGATCATCTCCATAGATGCTGAAAAAGCATTTGACAAAATTCAACATCCATTCATGATAAAAACTCTCAACAAAATGGGTATAGAGGGCAAGTACCTCAACATAATAAAGGCCATATATGACAAACCACAGCCAACATCATACTTAACAGCAAGAAGCTGAAAGCTTTTCACCTAAGATTGGGAACAAGACAGGGATGTATGCCCATTCTCCCCACTGTTATTCAACATAGTACTGGAGGTCCTAGCCACAGCAATCAGACAACACAAAGAAATAAAAGGCATCAAGATTGGTAAAGAAGAAGTCAAATTGTCACTATTTGCAGATGACATGATACTGTACATAAAAAACCCTAAAGACTCCACTCCAAAACTACTAGAACTAATATCTGAATTCAGCAAAGTTGCAGGATACAAAATTAACACACAGACATCTGTTGCTTTCCTATACACTAATGATGAACTAACAGAAAGAGAAATCAGGAAAACAATTCCATTCACAACTGCATCAAAAAGAATAAAATACCCAGGAATAAACCTAACCAAGGAAGTGAAAGACCTATATACCCTGAAAACTACAAGACACTCCTAAGATAAATTAAAGAGGACACTAACAAATGGAAATTCATCCCATGCTCTTGGCTAGGAAGAATAAATATTGTCAAAATAGCTATACTACCTAAAGCAATCTACAGATACAATGCAATCCCTATCAAACTACCAACAGCTTTCTTCAACGAACTGGAACAAATAGTCTAAAATTCATATGGAACCACAAAAGACCCCGAATAGCCAAAGTAATCCTGAGAAGGAAGAATAAAACGGGGAATTATGCACCCTGACTTCAGTTTTACTACAAAGCCACAGTAATCAAGACAATTTGGTACTGGCACAAGAACAGACCCACAGACCAGTGGAACAGAATAGAAGGTCCAGATATTAACCCAAACATATATGGTCAATTAATATACAATAAAGGAGCCATGGATATACAATGGGGAAATGACAGCCTCTTCAACAACTGGTGGTGGCAAAACTGGACAGCTACATGTAAGAGAATGAAACTGGATCATTGCCTAACCCCATATACAAAAGTAAATTCAAAATGGATCAAAGACCTGAATGGAAGTCATGAAACCATAAAATTCTTAGAAAAAAACATAGGAAAAAATCTCCTGGACATAAACATGAGCAACTTCTTCATGAACATTTCTCCCCAGGCAAGGGAAACAAAAGCAAAAATGAACAAGTGGGACTATATCAAGCTGAAAAGCTTCTGTACAGCAAAGAACACCATAAGTAGAACAAAAAGACATCCTACAGTATGGGAGAATATATTCATAAATGACATAACTGATAAGGGGTTGACATCCAAAATATATAAAGAGCTCACACATGGCAACAAACAAAAAGCAAATAAGCCAATTAAAAAATGGGCAGAGGAGCTGAACAGACACTTCTCCAAAGAAGAAATTCAGATGGTCAACAGGCACATGAAAAGATGCTCCACATCACTAATTATCAGAGAAATGTAAATTAAAACCACAATGAGATATCACCTCACACCAGTAAGGATGGCCACCATCCAAAACACAAACAACAAATGTTGGCGAGGATGTGAAGAAAGGGGAACCCTCCTACCCTGCTGGTGGGAATGCAGATTAGTTCAACCATTGTGGAAAGCAGTATGGAGGTTCATCAAAAAACTGAAAATAGAAATACCATTTGACCCAGGAATTCCACTCCTAGGAATTTACCCTAAGAATGCAGCAGCCCAGTTTCAAAAAGACATATGCACCCCTATGTTTATTGCAGCACTATTTACAATAGCCAAGAAATGGAAGCAACCTCAGTGTCCATCAGTAGATGAATGGATAAAGAAGATGTACATATACACAATGGAATACTATTCAGCCATGAGAAGAAAACAAATCCTACCATTTGCAACAACATGGATGGAGTTAGAGGGTATTATGCTCAGTGAAATAAGCCAAGCCGAAAAAGACAAGTATCAAATGATTTCACTCATATGTGGAGCATAAGAACAAAGAAAAAAACTGAAGGAACAAAACAGCAGCAGACTCACAGAACCCAAGAACGGACTAATAGTTACCAAAGGGAAAGGGACTGGGGAGGATGGGTGGGAAGGGAGGGATAAGGGGGAAAAAGGGGCATTATGATTAGCAGACATAATATTGGGGGGGCATGGGGAGGGCTGTACAACTCAGAGAAGACAAGTAGTGATTCTATAGCATCTCACTACGCTGATGGACAGTGACTGTAATGGGGTTGGTGGGGGGGACTTGATGATGAGGGGGAGTCTAGTAACCATAATGTTGCACATGTAATTGTAGATTAATGATACCAAAACAAACAAACAACCTACAGTGTATCAAAAAGGCCCCGCCCAGATCATAGGACCGCCCCTTCTGCAGAGCTGCAGCCCCTGGGGCTTGAAAACATCTCTTTACAGGACTTCAGATGGTCAGGCCCTTCTGCCTCAATGGATATGACCTGGAGGCAGCGTCTTGCCAGCCAGCCCTGGAGGTTCGGGCTTTCCTCCCCATCCCTGTCCCCTGTCCCCGAAGAGCAGCACTTGGTGGTGGGGGTCCTCCTCAGTTTCAAGAGTGACCCTGCCAACCTCCATCTGCCAAAGACCCTAAAGGGCAACGCTCGGGTCAAACGGTGGCTGCGCAGGCAACAGCAGCACAGGTTGCCAGGGAGCTGGTCTGGGCCGCCGCCGACACAAGGCACCCTACCTGGCCTGGGAAGACGACAATGCCCATCTCAGGCTATGTCGAGTGAGATTAGTGTTTACCTGAGGTGAACAAGAGTATTTCTAGGCCTTTGTGTGAGAGGCTTATGTAGCCCTCAAGTGGGGAAACCGTGATGAAAGAGGAAATACAGGAGAAAACACCAAAACGCACATAGTAAAAATCTGGACTGTCCCACAGATGCACTGGGAAGCAAGGTTCCACCATACGCTGACCCCTTCCCGCAGCAGGAAGGGTCCCCACAGAGTGAGCTTCTTTTGAGACAGAAAATCTAGCAGGACCCCTGAGGCCTCAGGGAAGTAACAGAATAGGGACTTAAGAACAGAGTTGGTGGCCCATGCTGCTGGGCCTCAAGTTCTCTTTTGGGGAAAGGATGGAAGGCAAGACTGGAAGGCGGGCCCATGTTCAGTATGGCAGGGAGGTCTCCCTGGAGCAAGCTGGCTGGCCCGGCCCCAGCCGGCTCACCAAGCCCTCACGGGGGGCATGGAGGGCTCTCAGAGGAGACAGAGTGACCGGGAACAACTGCGTCTCTGTCCCTGCAATGAAGGACAGGCACTCTGCCAGCAGCCAGGGAAGGAAGGTGACAGGGACAAGGGAGCACGGATTAATAGTTCTGTACTAGTGGCTTCCCATCTAGGCCTGACTTGGACTGTTAGCAGGAAGGACGGATGAAAGCACAGCCCCCTGGAGGGCAGGGAACAACCTGTGCCCATCACGTTACATCTCCTCTACCGTGGGCACAGAATTAATTCTCCATCAGGAAAGGAAAAATAAATTCTAGTAGTTCACCGTCAACTAGCTTATATGGCCAAAGGCTCAGTGCAGAATACCTCATGAATATGTGGTCCAAGCACTGGGATCACCCCTGGCGTATCTCACACCATGTGCATCCAGTAAACTGCTACCAGCATGCCGGGGAATGTCGGGCACTGTGCTGGGTCATTACAGGCACACCTTGGGGACCACAGGTTTGGCTCCAGACCACCTCAGTAAAGTGCCCCTAATGGAACTAAAGGGAGTCGAATGAATTTTCCGGTTGGCCAGTGCATATACAAGTCATGTTTACATTATACCATAGTCTATTAAGTGTGCAATAGCATTATGGCTAAAAACAATGTACATAGTTAAAATATACTACAAAGATGCTAACCATCACCTGAGCTTTCAGTGAGTCATCAGCTTTTTGCTGGCGGAAGGTCTTGCCTCCATGTTGGTGGCTGTTGACCGATCAGGGTGGTGGTGCTGAAGGCTGGGGTGGCTGGGGCCATTTCTTCAACTAAGACAATGAGTTTGCCACATTGACTGACTCTGCCTTTCACAAACAATTTCTCTACAGCATGTGATGTTATTTTATAGCATTTTACCTATAGAACTTCTTTAAAAATTGGCATCAGTCCTCTCAAATCCTGGTTCTGCTTTATCAACTAAGTTTATCTAATATTATAAATCCTTAGTTGGCGTTTTAACGATCTTCACAGAAAGTGGATTCCATCTCCTTCTGCTTGTCCGCAGCTTCCTCACCTCCCTCAGTCTCCTAGAACTGAAGAGAGTTAGGGCCTTGCTCTGGATGAGGCTTTGGCTTAAGGGACAGTTGTGGCTGGTCTGATCGTCTATCCTGACCACTAAAACTTTCTCCATACTGGCAGTAAGGCTGTCTCGCTTTCTTATCATTCACGTGTTCACTGAAGAGAAGTTTTCCTTTGCATCACAACTTGTCAACTATATGGAGCAAGAGGCCTAATTTTCAGCCTCTCTCGGCTTTCAATGGACCTTCCTCACCAAGCTTAATCATTCCTAGCATTAATGCGAGAGACGCACCTCCTCCTTTCATTTCAACACTTAGAGGCCATGTAGGGTCATTAACCTACAATATTGCTGTATCTCAGGGAATAGGGAGGCCTGAGGAGAGGAGAGAAACAGGGGAACGGCCAGTCCGTGGAGCAGTCAGAACACACACATTCACCAACTGTTTGCCATCTTATATGGATGCAGCTCGTGGCGCCCCAAAAGAGTTACAATGGTGACTTCAAAGATCACTGATCACAGACACCATAACAAACGTAATAATTAGAGAAAAGTTTGAAATAACTGTGAGAATTCCCAAATGTGACGCAGAGACAACGAAGTGAGTAAATGCTGCTGGAAAAATGGCACCGATAGACTTAATGGACACAAGGTCGTCAATCTGTGAAAAATGCACCATCTGCAAAGTGCAACAATGCAAAGTGCAGCATGCAAGTTATGCAAGCTCTCAGGCCTCGGTTTTTCTCTCCTACAAAATGAAGATGAAAACAGTGCCACTTATAAAGGTCGTCATGAGGATTAAATGAGCTCACATGTGTGGAGCACTTACAAAGTCCAACAGCGCTACAAAAATATCTGACAAATAAATAAAATACACATTTCTCATTATCACCCCAGTATTACTCATGAGAAAACACTCAGAGAGATTAAAAAATTGACTTGTCCACCAAGGAAATGCAAATCAAAGCCACACTGAGATGCCAACTCACACCTACTAGGATGAGTATAATGAAAACGATGGACAGTCATGTGCTGGGGAAGATGTAAAGAAATCAGAACCTGTTGCTGGTCAGAATGCACAGTGCATGGCCAGTGTGAAAAGCGGCCTGACAGGTCCTCAAAAGGTCAAACACAGAGTTACCACATGACCCGGCAATTCCATCGCCAGGTATACATCCAAGAAACTTCAGACACAAATGTCCTCAACATTTACAAGAACTTACACATGGATGTTCACAGAAGCACGATTTACAACAGCCAGAAAGCAGAAATAGCCCAGAGGAATGGATAAACAAAGTGTGGTCCATCCATACGCTGGAGCACTAGTCTCAAAAAGGACTGAATTCAGACTACAACATGGATGCATCTGAAAAACACTGTGCTTAGTGAATGCAGCAGACACAAAAGGCCACCTGCCATAGACTGCATTCATGTAAGTGTCCACAAAGGATAAGTCCCCAGAGCAGAAAGCTGCCTGGAGGAAAATGGGCACAGGTTTCTCTTTGGGAATGATGAAAGTGCTCTAAAACTGACCATGGTGGCAGTGGCATGACTCTGCAATATATTAAACACCACTGAATTTTTTTGCTTTAAATGCTTGAACCATGTGATATATGAATTATACCTCAATAAAACTGTTACCAGAAATTGCTTACTTGAAGTCAAACAATCATCAAGTTACTGAGGCACAGCCTGGCAGTGAAAACCCTGCTTGCCCATGGCCCTCAGCTACCCTCTGTGCCTCTCACAGGCCTCGCCCGAGTGTTCTGGACACACTGGCCTCTACTTCTCCAAACCTCCATGTATCAGAATTTATGAGAACTCATGCAGCCCATGTCAAAGAGAAAGTCAAAAAATGCTACATTTGCCATGGGGAGATTTTATGTTAACTACCAAACAAATCCTCCAGCCTGACCTCAACTTATCTATCCAACCTCATTACCATTCCTGGAGGTGTTTTTCAGACCACTCCCTACATGCGGGGCCTTGGACCAGGGGCCTCTCTGGAGAAGTATAACCAGGTTCTCATCTAGGACAAGGCAGTTGGGAAGATGGGAGGTGTGAGAATCAGGCGCATATGCACGCCCATGCACTCCTGCACTTCCCGCCTGGCCGGTCCAGCTGTGGACAGCAGGGGAAGGAAGGGGTGTCCATTGAGTCCTTCCCCACACAGATTGCATGACCCCAAGGCTCCCCCAGGCACTCTGCTCCGTGGAACTAAAAGATCCTCTCTCTCTAGAGGACCTTTTGTTCTCATATGCTCACTTTCTCCAGTTCCAATTCACACTCTGCCTCCCTGCCCCACCAAGCCTCACCGGCTGCCTCCAGCTCTCCTCCCCACCCCTCACCTGGCACCTGTGTGCAGGCTACAGCATTTCCTTCCTCAGGAATCTCCAGGTCTACCCCCGCCCGGCAAGGCCTCACGCTCCCTGCAACCGTTAGGAAGGGCCCCTCCATTCCTTAGCTCAACAGCAGAACCAGGGCAGAGGCTTAAACAAGTGAACAAGCGAGCAGACAACAAGACACCTCCTTCCCAACAGCAGAGTTAAGCAGTCAGCTCATGGGTCTGTTACCAAGTGCTCTTTATGGCAGTCACCAACAGAAAGGCCACAGAACACCACTTTCCAGGAAATGCCCTGAGAATAGCACCGAGACACCCACATCAGTGTGCAAGGTCTACGGGCCCATGGGCACCAATCAACATTTGTGTCTGATTCCTCAACCTTCTGAAACACCCTGGCACAAGAAGTGGCAGGTCCTTACCACCACTGTGGAGCACATACCCCAGCATGCTGAGCAAGGAAGCTGCTCCCAGGTCACAGAATACAATCCAAATGTAGTCCTCACAAAACCCCCACAAATACCAGGATCCCTGTGTCAGTGTGAAGACGTGGTGGCTCAGACTTCCTGGGAAGCCAAGAGGGAGCTGTGAGTTAGGAAGCAGCCAAACGAGGCTTGGGGCCCTGGTCTTAGTGAGAACCTGCGTCCACACTGTAGTGGCTGTCTGACAAGCAATCAGGATAGGTCACATGCCTACAGGCGTCCAGAGGGAGTCCTCTGCCATCTTGTTGCCCCTAATAACGCTCCCTGTCCTGTATGTCCAGTATCCCTCCTCAGCACGACATGCATTCTACCCGCCTCCCTTCTGAAGCTGAGCAGATGCCTTGTGTTAACTTTAGTCTCAGGATTTCCACACTTGGGAAATTCACACTCTGTTTGCCATCTTATATGGGGCCGGGGAATTTACTGAATGACCTCGATTATCCCTGAAACATTTGGCCTTCAACTCCAGATGGTGTTGTGGGGTCACAGGATGAGACCCCTCACCCAGGTATTCTACATGCTAATCCCACAGCTGCTAGAGTCAAAAAATGTTCCTTCCCTTTGGGGAAAAGTTAGATGATGACTGGTCCAAGAAAACACCCTGCCTCATGTCCTACGAGATGTCCTGTTGCTAAAAATGAACAAAGAAGCTTTACTCATAGATGTGATTATTACAGCTTAAAATAAAACGAGGGCACGAGAAGTCAGGGAAATGATGTGCAAAGGGCCATTGTCTGAGGTAGGATGTAAGGAGAGCACATTTGAAACCAATCTGTTTTCCTGCAGAGAATTATGCTTCCATCTTTTTCAATACTCTTTTCACTCCCGTGATGTCCTGATATAGCAGGTAAGAGGGAGACACTCATTCACTGCAAGGGATCACATAAGGAAAGAACCAACTTCCATGCTGACTGCCCACTGGGAATCACTGAAGAGACCGAGCATGAGCCCGGGGAGGGGCAGGTTCCCATGGCGAGAGCTCTCCGCTCCAGCAAATGGATCTGATTTAGTTGAGGCACGAACTTCAGCTCTTTCCATGTAAAGAGAATGCTGGACAGAAGGATCAAAGCACAAGGTGAGCTGGTTAAGTTCCATGAGGGCCTCCAATTAGGCAGCTTACTAAAAATAGAGGCCACTGCTTCCATAGCAGGCAGGGCAGCTGGATACTCATGACTCACTGCTGCCCAGGGTCCCAGAATGTGCAATCCAGCTTCCCTCCAGCCATGCGGATGGCAGGCAAGGGGAGCTGGGGCTGGCCAGGCCCAGGACAGGGAGGGGCCGCGGTGACAGGCTCCTTGTATGGGAAGCTCACAGGATGGGAAAAGGAGGCACAGGAGGCCTCCGTAGCACTACACTGTGCCAGTACTTACACTCAGGTCTTTCACCGGGCCAGGAAGTGGAAGTGACTTAGTCCAAGACTGCCTGAAGTGTCCAGGCCTCCTGGATCTCAGTCCAGTATCGACTCCGCCACATGCCTGCCTCAGGGGAGAGAAGATAAACTCCCCGTGGGCAGGGGAAGGGGAACCTCACGGGATGAAGTGAACATGACAAGCCGGCTGCACCTGGAATCAGGCACATGTGGGTCTTCCAACCCTTGGACGTCGTGCGGGCACTATGGACACATGCTGCTTAAAGTGCATGAGTCCCACACACAGGATCAACTCTAGTGGCACATGCTAGTCAGACAGGTCACAAAAGGATAAGTAACTGAGGTCAAGCCACAGAAGGGCATGGAGTTTGGTTGCTTAAGGGCAGGAAGAAGTGAGTCCAACTGTTCCTCCAGAGGGAAGCCCAGAAAAAGGACAAGGCTGTGTGCCTTGGTGCTGCCCAGCAGGCCAAGCCCTGCAGACCTGGGCACACCAGTTCCCAGGGATGGGAGCCTGGCAGCTGGACACAAGGCGGGTGTGCCACCAGGAGATGCTACCCCACCGGCACGCCAGTCTTGCACACGAGGCACTGGGCATTCACTCCACTAGCCGTTCAGGACCCTGAGGCAAAGGCTGCCACCAGTGCATGAAACTATTCCAAAAAATGGCAGAACTTACATACAAATGGAGTCCTCGCTGCTGTGTATGCTTCTGTTAAAATGTTTCTCAAGCTTTTTTTCTTTTAAAAAAAATATGGAAAATACATATTCAAAAAGACCTGGATACATTATCAAAATGTGAGGTTCTGTTTCTGAGCCAGCCAGTAGGCTTCCCTGGTCCTGAAGAAGAAAAGGTCTGCCCTTCAGAATGAGCCAGAGGCCAAGGCAGGGCAGGGCCACAGGTCCCCTGGCCACCCCCGTTGCCTGGGAGGGATTCTGCAGCAAGGCAGGGGTGGCGGGACACAGGAAGTGCAGCTGCACTGAGCTCCTCATTTCACAGGCTCAAGAGTGGGCTGTTACTCTCCCCATGGCATAGACAAGAAGAATCAGTGAAGCCACAAAAGTGTTCACCATCAGTCAGCAGATGGTAGAGCTGGAATATAAACCCACACACACTGATCCATGTGTTTTCTGACAAGCTTCTTGAAGACAGAAAAATGTGATTTAGTGTAGCTTTCATTGGTCCACAAGGGGGAAAGCCCAGCTCAGAACAACCTGTAAGCCTGGACTACCTGGGCTGGAATGCCGGCTTCCTTAAGCCTGAGCATGCTGGGCACCCCAGGCCACACTCACCTGGGGCCGGCAGGAGGGGCAGCAAGGTGCTCAGGACAACCTGGATCTCACAGAGTCCCTTTGGGACAGAGGGCTGTAGGTCTCCAGGTTAACTAGCTACTACCTCATGCCTGTGTCATCTGTACAACCCTCTGCCCAGGACAGCTGCAGCACAGAGGTGGGGCTGGTCTGGAGCTGCCAAAGGGCCTCTGCTATGGACTGAGTGTTAGTGGACCCCCATTTGTGTGCTGAAACCCTACTGCCCAATGGGACACACTTAGGACTAGCTGAGGTCGTGGGGGTAGAGCACCAATGAATGGGATGAGTGATCGTCTAGGAGCCACGGGAGTGTGTGTCCTTCCGCTGCTCTGTCACATGAGCAGTCTGTGTCTCCTTACCAGAACCTGACAACACTGGCACCCTGATCCCAAAATTCCAGCCTCCAGAACTATGAGAAATAAACCGTACTGTTTATAAGCCGTTCAGCCTATGATTCTTGCTACAGCAGCCTGGACAGACTGTGACAGCCTCTGAGAGCCAGCTTCCCAACCAGCACCACGGAGGAGGGACGATGTCCCACAGGACGGCCACCCTGCCCTCTGCTGACTCCTCTGTGACAGGCGGACGCCAGAGACATGACGCCTGGCAGATTTCTCCTTCAGGAATAACTGAGCAAATAAACCAAATCCTGTTATTACTTAAACCTCAAAATGTTCACATCAGAGGATTTTTCTCAGAGGTAGTTTATCTTTTCACCTTTGTGCTTTCCTGTTTTTATAGAATTTGTATAATAAATATGTTTACTTTGTAATTAGGACAAACATTTGTAACAGCAAACAGTGTTTGTAGCATTTGCTGTCTTGCATATGCCACTCCCCTAGGTTTCAAGATCCAATCAGGTCTTTAGGTGTGTTTTATTGTCTAGATTCTAGATACAGATTTGCTTCACTTTAAAAAATCTGAATAGGAAAATTCAAAGTTACAAGAAAAGTTAAATGTAAGCACAACTTTTCACAGTGATTTAGCTGGAACTCGGTTGCACCTGGGCATCTCCGCTGAAACCAGAGCGGGCACAGTGCTGAGCAGCTCGGTCCTTCTAGCACGAGGCAGAAGCCTGCAGGGAAGGGGCCCGATGAGGAAGAGGGAGTGGGGCTGGGAAGCAAACGGCTTTCATCTGGTCCCCATTTGCAAGCTTGTGCCTTTGACATGGCTATTTTTGGGTTTGGGGGAAGGACTCTTCCCACAGCTGCCTTGCTTGGCAGCTCCCCACCCTGCTCCTTCTCCTTCCAAGATGGGGGGCAAGGAAGCCGACCCCGAGTGTCCTTTCCCCACAGCTACCCCTTACCACCCTCCACACACTCCTGGAGAATCTGTAGGTCTTCCCCAGTTGCTTATCTCTTTATACAGAGCTGGGAAAATGTGGAAATAAATAAAGTCTCAATTAGGCAGGCATCCAAGGTTTGGGGTGGTGGGGGGAGAGGGGTGAGGCTCCGTCCCAGTCCAGGAATGCCTGAGAAAGCTCCGGGAGCCTCAGGCAGCCTCCAAGGTTGGAGGCTTCCCACAGACTCCTTTTTGGGCTGCACAGACCAGGCACGGCCAGGGGCCTGGGAGCCCAGCTTCATTCCCACACCAAGATGCACTTTGGGATGCCCACCTGCCTCTAGAGGGCCTGGCCTCCCTCCACCAACCCATGAACAGAAGAAAGGGAGGGGTTTTTGCTTCTGTGTCCCAATTTTTTCCTCAATTCCCTCCCAGAGCAGGAGGCAGGCCCCCTCAGAATGTGGACCTGGACCCCAGGGCGGTGGCAGCTCTCCAGCAGGAACAAAGGCAGTTTTCCCCTTTAACTGTGGAAACTCAGCATCTTATTCCATTCTGAGCCTGGAAAGAGCAATGAGAGGGAGATCTTATTTCTTCCCCCACGTTGAGGGGCGTGGGGAAAGAAGCAGATTCTGTAGGGGGAGGAGACTGGGCGGGAAGAAGCACAGATATTTTTAGAGACATGGGAATTAAGCAAGCAGGGACCTTCTGGGGCCGGAAATGATTTTGTTTTGATTCCAATTCTGAAAAGCAAATGTGTGGTAGAGAGCATAGCGCCTGGGGCACAGCATGGCAGAGGCAGGATCGGACTCTGGTAAAGGAGAAATAAGCCAAGAGCCAAGATCTGTGCAGGCCACTTCGTTCTCTGCTACTAGTTTATAAAGTTGGGCAAATGTTACTACTTCACAGCAGCATTGGGTGGCCCTGAGTGAGCCTATGGGGACCAGATACCCAGTAGGGCCACCCCTCAAGCTCTCAGAAGTGTGGGGAGGCCAGGAGGGGACAGGCGTGAGACACCAGTCACTCCAGCTCCCTTTGCTGCTGGTTCTGGTTTGACAGTTGGAAGAATGAAGTGGGATCTAAAATAAGATTTTTCAACTATCTGCAAGCTTCCAATGAGTCAGGTCACCTCAGTTCTTTAAGACCACAAGTATGTCCTTAAACACCTGAGGGTGCCTCACTCAAAAAGTATCTCTCTACAACCTCTGGAAGAGTCACACAAATCTGGGTGTAGGATGCAGAGAAAAGGAAAATGACGAAGAAGGTAAGTAACCTTGGATACCCTCCTACTGTCAATGTACTGCAGCATTTCTGGAGTGCGATCAGGCAGCCACCATCGACTGCCTTGAAAGCATTCACACCCCAAACCCAGTAATCTACTTCTGGGAGTGTTTGCTGAAGCATTAATATGAAAAAGAAAAAAAAACTTGAAAGCAACTTGAATGCCCAACAGTTTGGAACAGAGTAAATCAATCAAATACAGATGGATCAGTATGTAGCTATTAAAAACTATGCTTCAAAAGGTGACACAGGGACTGTTAGAATAGTTGCATTCGAAATAACAGTCTTATCCTTAGGCCTCATGTAAGTATACAACTTTACACCCTAAGAGGAAACATAAACCATGAAATTAACAGATTTTTTTCTCTGGGAAATAAGACCTAATGGGCAACTTTGTTTTTTGCATGCTTTTTTTTTTGTGTTTCACAAATTTTCCACCAAGAGCATACTTTATTTCTGTCACTAGGGAGGAGAATCACTATTTCTCAAGCCTCGTCTTCTACCACTGACTCTGTGCTCTGGGAGTCCTGCCTTCCCCACCAGACACACCCCCTACTCAGAAGGCCTTCTCACCTCCACCTCCACCTCCCCTCCAGATCATTCCTAATTTCTTCTTTCCCAGGGAGTCGCAGAACTTGCCCCTGTGGCTGGGCAGGACGTGTGCGTGCCTGTCTGTCTCTGCACTTTTGCTCCCCATGCTGGCCGGCCCCTCTGTCTTCCTGACTGTGGACCATGAGATCCCAGAGGTGGGGACCCTTTTCCGTTTTCATTTTTCCAACTCACAGCCTGTCCGTGACACACAGCAAGCATGCAACAAGTCACTGAGTGGATTCAGCCTCTCTTATGGTTTCCAAAGGTCCTGGGGAGAGAGTCATTGGGAAAACATTTTGTGTGGGGAGAAGGAAAATAAAAGAGTACTATGTGGCCCTGGGATAAAGCCAGCCTGAGCCCCAGATCTCTCTGATGGCATTTCTCAAGTCAGCCAGAGTATGAGTCGCAGAACCTGCCAGTCCATGGTAACAAGGGTCTTACTGTGGTGTAAGGAGGCAACTGAGCCTGATAAGGAAAGGGCCTTATTCACCAGAGGGAGATTAGATAAACCATCTCCCTCTACCTTTTCTGGAACAGTAGTCATCATTAACCCTTGGTATCCAAGCAAAATAATCTGGAACTTCAACTACTTATGAAAATATCTCTTCCTTATAAAATGTTTTGATGCAAATTATAGACAGTGCATTTTATTCAGGAGGCCAGCACACATGTACCACCTGGCGGGCATGAGTGCATTCACTCTCAGAAGGCACAAACACATACCCTGCCAAGTACACAGAAGTAATGATACAGACCCAGAGCAACATCATGACCCACACAGGACAACACAAGGACAAAGAGCAGAGGGAACAGTGGCACAGAAACAGAGGGGTGGGAAAGGCAGGAATTACTTGCCCACAGTGGACACCAGCGCACACTTTCTGTGCAGACTGACTCCTGAAATGCACGAGGGGGACCTCCAGCTAAACACGGCTAAGTGAACACAGCAGAGCATTCTAGTTCTTGCTAAAACCCTAATAAGAAGGCCCACAGAGGAATTTTTTAAAGATATAAACTCTCAAGGACAAAAACTAGAGAGGAGATAGCAGAAGTGGGCTACTAATTAAGTTGTGGGATATAGGAAGTAGAGGCATACACAGAAAGTTAAGTAGCACAAAGGAGGCTTCCAGAGGACAGGAGGGAGCAGGCTGCTACTGTCCTACAACGCCAGCAAGTTCAAGGCCTGGAGGCCCCAGGCATCTGATTGAGCAGGAGAGGTCAAGAGCAGGAGGACTGGTCAGTGTGTGTGCAAGGAGCAGTCAGCCTTGGGGGCCTGGCTCCCACCAGTAACCACAGGGCGCCATCTGGCACAGCTCTGGACTCAGGCAGCAAGGCACTGCTGGGGCACAGGGTGACATAGAGGAGCCTCTGTGACAACCTGCATCCTGGAAGTGAGGAGCCCCCTGCAGCACACAGGCCCCCTTGATGGGAGATGAGAGGACCATACCTGGGGAAACGGACTAGCCCAAGAGGTAGACCTCTTAAACTGGTATTCTTCATTGCCTGATGTGACAGGATCTGTATCTGGGTTCATCTGCAGGTCCCCCCAAAGTTGCCAGTTCCTGACTGTCCTAGTCACCCCAGTGTACACCCCACATATGAAGAGTCTTGTTCTTAAACACAAATGCTCATCTGAGAAAACCCAAGACCAAAACAGGCAAAAAGGAAACTGAGAAGAAAGTAAGTCAGAGCAGAGATAGAGTAGCATTTTCAAAATAACTGAAATTATAAGAGAAAGTACTGCACTCATGAAACATGAATAGGATGCTATAAAAAGGGACAGAGAGAACAAAAAATGAGCCATAAGAAACTAAAACTATGATAGCTTGCATAAGAATATAAGTAAGAAAATAGTATAGCTGGAGTAAGAAACAGAAGGGTTTAAAGCAAGGTTAATAAAATTTCGGCACGACAAAGCAGTGACCATGAAACCAGAGACTGTCCGACAGAACCCACAGCCAAATAATGAGAGTTCTGGAAACAAGACCAAGGAAAGTGAAGCAAAGGACATTACCAGAGTAAAAGAATACAAAGGATATGCTGGATCAGAAGGACGGAACCTGAACCACACTGGAGAGTGCATGGGCGTCTGGCTCAGTGGGAAGGGAGGCCCGTACCAAAGCTCACCTGCAGACAGTTCAGAACTCTAGGTGTCGTAAGACGTTCCTAAAAGTTTTCTGACAGAGATTCCATCAATTTAGAGGATCAGGAACCAGACCTTTTGCACATGAACTTCTCAACAGAGATGGTGCACACCAAAGCCAAAGGGCAACGTCATTGAAGCTCCGGAGAAAGTTCCATCCAGCCGAAGTCTGTGACCAGCCTACCTACCAATCAAGGACGTGGGTAGGAAAGGCATTTTCAGACATGCAAGGTCTCTCTCAAAACTTGTTCTTCCCTTGTACCTTTCTCAAGAGGCTTCACCAAATGGAGATATAAACAAAAAGAAAAAGAAAAAAAGAGATTGATATAAGAAACTCAGGAGAAGGAGGAAGGGAATTCCCAAGGTGATGAAGGCAAATCCAGGTCAAGGGCCATGGAGCAGGTCTGGGGAAGAGCCACTCCAAATCGGAACAAGAAGGATATTACCATGAAAAAAAATCATTGCACTAGGTACTTGCCACTAAGAGGAGTTTTATAGTTCTGTCAGAAAGCTTAAAGTTCAGTTAAGGTTAGTTAGAGACAAGCAAACAGATGCAGGGGTGGGGAGGCAATTATTAACTACAAGAGAAGCCAAATGTGGAAGGAAATATAATCATAGTTCACTACATGGCTTGAATGCACACACTTTTTAGATGGTCATAATAATTTAAACACTACTATTTTAACCCTGATATTTAACTTAATCTAACTATATTAATAGGACGAAGGAAGGATGAGGTAAGATGTGAGACTATGTGGCTGGACAGCATAAGCACACGTGTGTATGTGTGGCAAAGCCATGCTGGTGAAGGGACTAAATCCTATCTTGGTGTATAAAATCAATAGACAACACCTTTAAAACTCAAGAACTAGCAGTATAAATGAGCATTTTCAAAACGCAGAGGCAAGTTCTAGCATTCAGCAGCCATCAGAGTTGGACGCAGTATCTCTGGGAGCAGGACAGGAGTAAGCAGGAACGGGACAGGGTACTGCATCTTCCACATTGTAAGCACTGTGGTTACATATTTGACTTTGCAAACTATGTATGTATATGATTTTGGAAAAATACTAAAGCCCCATAATGCCTTTAAAATTCTCATCTGGCCCATTTTCAAACTTCACACATGTCAGGGAACACAGGAAGACGCCAGGATAAAACACTAAGCTGCAGGAAAAGAAATGGGTATTTAACCCTCCAAAATACTGCCCCACTGTCACACCAAAGAATTTAAAACAACCTCCAAAGGCCTGAGTGCCTGACTCCCAGGACCCTTGATCAAGCAATTTGTTCTGCATGCAACTTCCCTCTAGGGTATGTTTCCTATATTACTTCTCCACTGAGTGAGGCTGTTAGAAATAAAAGACTCTTCTTCTGAAGTAAAAGACCTCAAATAGGGCATTCACTGGAGGAAAGTTTATGCATTACCCAAAGGAGTTACGGACAGATTATTTCTAAGGTTGTTATGGTTTGAACATTTGATTTTAGGGTTTAATAAAAAGTTTGAGCCAAATAACTGAATGTGTTCTAAAATCAGGCAAATGCTTTTCTCCCAGATGGGAAAAGGATAACAATATCTGAAGGATAGATACCAGCATGGCCCAAACTGTAGCGCTACGAGGCTGTCAGAGGCTGACATATGCTATTCAGCCAAACGGCTAAAGTTCTACTCAGCAGACATCCCACTCCTCCATTCCCTCAAATCACTGTACAGGCCACCCTCACAGCAACCTTTAGGAACAAACGCCTGTGACCCTTGAATGGTTAATGAACAGAGTAGATATGTGCTTCCACATCCACTCCTTTCTGCACAACACTGGGCCTTGCTTTTCCTTGGGCAATGGTGACAGCCCTGCCCTGGCCTAGCTGGGCACTGCTCTCCATGCCTGCACAGGACCCACAGCAATAGAACAAAGGGTCCCATCTAAGAAGGCATCCTGATGTCCATTAATGTCGCCTGGATGAGTTTGTGTCTTTCCCTACTGGGCCTCTGTAGACAAGACAGATAAAAACAGCTGAATGTTCGTAAGTGGAAACTTTGACTCCTTTCCCACTTTGGAAAGGCAGGACTTATTGGTTTCAGCAGCAGAAAGGCAGCTAAGAGGCTGGGCACTGTGATCTGGTCTAGTGCACCAAGGGGAGCAAATGAAGAGAAAGAAAGGAGCATCAGGGGAACCTTCGAGAATTCCCACCAACTGTGTTCTGGCTTCTCCATCTCCTCACTTTCCCGGGTAAGAAGCAAGTGAAGACAACACATCAGAAATGTACACCTTTCTAAAGCCACTGCTTGAGGACAGGGCGTTGTCAAATAAATGACAACCAGTTCAAGGTTCAAAGCAGTTACTCCTCGGACCATTTAACATGAGCTTTCCACACTATAACAGGTCTCAGGATATGAAGAGAGGAAGCTGGGTCTGACTAGGACAATCCAAGACCAGTTGAAAATGGTGGCTCTGTGTGTTTGCCCCTTGAAGGAGGGGACAGGATGCCTGGAGAATATGTCGGAAGAAAGCAAGGAGAGAACACGGGCAAGCCAAAGAGAGAGAGGCCAAGAAGGCGTGCACTGCGCCAAGGCAGGACCAGCTGAGGTGTTGGGCTATTTCCTCCTGAGGGCTCTGCTCAGCTCAGCCCCAGCACCTGCCTCCTCCCAGCGCGGGCCACCGTGTAACACCACGAAACAGTAAAACTCCATTTACAGTGATATTCTGACTTATTCACTCTTCCAAGCGTCAGTGTTTATACGGAAACCATGCCCGGGTATCCTTGGGCTGGAGCTGACTGTTTTTCTAACCTTTTCTATTCATAGAGCATGAATTGTGTTCTCTTCCCCATCTTGGAATGGAGGCCCCCAAAGTCAGAACCTGATGTGTTCTCTCAGCACACATGCCGTCACTCTCCCACCCCGAGGCAGGTCCACCACCACAGCCACCTCCCATCTTCATGCCCTCAGCTGTTCTGAGGGTGGGAGTCCCAGGCGCTTCCACCTTCCAAAGCCAGGATAGGCAGAGAAGGGCAGAGAGCAACGTGGCACAGTGAAGCAGGTCCCAGTGAGGATGGGCGTCCAGCACAGCACTGTGACCACGAGCTGCAGGACCTGGGATGATGCAGTCCTGTGTCAATGATTACTGAGCGCCTACGACAGATGTGAGGGTCTGCTGGTGCAGGAAATACATAAGAGTGCCTGTGTTTTGGTAGCTCCCTGCTCATTAAGGACCCTGTCCTGTTCACACGCAATCCCAACTCTGGGTGGTGAGAGTCACTGCACGGAGGTGAAGATGTGTCTCTGAAAACCTACTGCCATGACTGTGGAGACCCCACCTCCCTTCTGGGTCTGCATGTCCTCATCTGTGAAAGGTGAGCACTAAACTACATGTTGCCAGGAACCTCCCCGATAGCACACTGTCTCCAGGTCCCTGCAGACACAGCCAGAGCAGCCCCTTCAAGCACTGGGACCAAAGTACGGGGCAGGGCTGGTTGGGCCTCCTAAGAACACACTGAGAATCAGGGCCAGGCTTGTTCCCGACACCCAGGCTAAGTCAGACCTTACCCCGCTGCAAAGGTTCTTCAGACGCTGGCTGCCGGATGGGAAGGAGGGAAGGAGGCAGCCTAGCCCTTCCACCTGACGCTGGTCTGTGGCAGACCTGTACACCGCACACCTCATCATTCAGCAGGCGCTAGCAATCTGACAGCCTCTGCACCAGGCACACGGCAGGGGTGCACAGACTTGTGCTGTCGCTGGTTCTGCCACACCAGAGCTCTTCAGGCAAAGCTCCAGAATCCCTGAGCCAGTAGGAGAGTCTGGGCCCCAGATTACGGTATGGGACCCGAGCCAGAGCACCTCCACCCACAGGGCCTTTGACCCGTGGCTCTGTGCCAGAGCTCCAGCTCTGCCAGTGGGGGGGTCGGGGAGAGGAGGTGGGGAGTTGCTGCTCTCCCCACAGTACCTTTTAAGGATTAAATGTGAACCCAGTGAGAGCAGCTAGAACTATGACTGGTGCATGATTTCTCTTTAACTCTGCATTTGTCACAGAGGATAGCTGGTCCCAAAAAAGTGTACATGGCTACCTGGAGGAAGTGAGCCTCACGCTTCTGCCTGGGTGACAGCCACCACGCCCAGAGACAACCTGATGCCACTGAGCAGCAACTGCACACACTGCTTTCCGTCTGAAGCCTGGTCACTGCCAAGCACTCTCGGGCCACCACATCCTTACTGGCCAACGGGGAGACAGGTACAACCCCCACCAGTGGGTTCAGAGGAAGAAAAATGAATCATCTGTATTAGGCTCTGAAGGGCAGCCATCCACCACCCCTCCAGCAGAGGTACAAATGGAAGTCCAAAAGGAAGGTCACCAAGGAGGGACAGAGACCAGGTACAGCAGAAACTGGGCAGGACCCCCAGCCTTGGAATCATGCCTTGAAGACTTGTCCTCCACTCTGGGATGAGGGTACTTCCCAATGGCTGGAGATGGGTCACACTGCAGCTGTACAAAGTCCTTCCAAGCCTCCATGGGTTTTGGGGAGTTTCTGTCCTCATCCACCTGCACCCTGGTGTCCCACTGGCTTGGTGAGCAACACCGCACTCATTAGGAATAAGCACAAAACCAGTCTCACCAACACGTCCTGCCCCCTCCCACACGCCCTGTGGGCCTGCCTGGTGAGGACACTGGCTGCCCTGTCTATACCACCTTCCGTTTCGAGGGGCTTGTCTCAACAAGCTGACTCGCTTCAGGGTGAATGCCAGGGCTCCATGGTGTGGGCTTCTCACTGCCAGGACCAGGGCTAAACCACTTCTCTATCACTCTCCTCTGCAGAACGGGCTGGGCCTTTCAGGTCCTGCTGACGCTGACGCTGTGACTGACTCACTCTGAAAACAGACAGCTGTAGACAGAGGGCCAAGTGGATGCTTCAGCGGGTCCGTGCCATCAAGGACAATCCTTGGTGGCCCCACCTTTTTCCTTTCCATCTCCCTGTGCTGTCTTTTCCCAGTCATGTTTTCGGAGCCAGTCTTATGCCATGAGCATTTCTTAGCCTGCCCCAAACCAGAGCTCAGGAAAGAATAAGGGAGGATAACAATGGTAAGAGGAGGCAGCCACACCCTCTGGCCACACAGAAGTCATCCTTCTGCCAGGAAAGTGGACAGTACCTCCCACTCTCTCCAGGCCAGACACAGGGCAATGTCACTCCAGCCCTGAAGACCTGGCCCAGCTCATCTCCTCTGTGAAATCTGCCAGGCAGAGTCAGCCAGCCCCTGTTTCCATACCACACTGTATTAGCTCTTGGCAATGACTGTACCCTCTGTGTCAGCTGGATAATGGCCTCCAGAGACACCTACATCCCAGGCCCTGGCACCTGTGGATGCGACCATGGCGGCAAAAAGGGCTCTGCAGTGTGATTAAGGGAAGGATCTTGCGTTGGGGCAGCGATCCTGGCTTGTTGGGGCAGGCCCAACATGACAGCAGCGTCCCTGAGGGGGGCGAAGGGACTCGGGCACAGAGGAGGAGACGTGATGGCAGAAGCCGCATGATGGGGGGAAGGGGCCACGATCCAAGGAATGCTGGCGGCCCTGGCTCTGAAAAAGGCGAGCACAGCCTGTCCCCAGGAGCCTCCCGCGGGAACCAGCTCTGCCGGCGCCTTGCGCCCCGCCTAGTGATACTGACTGTGGGCCCAACCTTCAGAACTGTGAGAGAACAAATCTGTTGTTTTATGACACTAGGCTAGTGGCACCTCATCACAGCAGCTGCAGGAAAGTCGTACACCTATCATGCTGTGTATTACCACCAGTGTCCACCCCCAGGAATGAAGCTACCTTGCACTTCACTTCTAACACACTTCAGGCACTGGACAGATGTTTGTGAATGAGTGACCCATCTATGCGCATGTGCACAGGGGCTGGACTAGCCCTTCAGAATAGGCAAGTACATGGTCTAATGTGAAGAATTCCCTTCCTTACGATGCCCCCATCTATTTACCACTGTCACTGAGCTTCCACCAGTGGGATCATTCCTGGGCTCAGGGAGCTTTCTCCCGGCAAAGACCCTGCTCTCCCTCCCCTCTCTGTTCTTCTCCTTCCCTCCTCTCCCCTTCCCTGTCAAAGAAAGGACTGTCCTGAAAAAGTGTTTGGTGGAGGGAAGGAGAGATTAAGACACTAACATATTAAGCTGCCTACCCATAGTTAACACCTTCAATGGATTAGCTCATCAGGATGTCAGCACTGCCCATTTCCCAGGAAAGCCCAACGCAGGAGGCATGGTCAGGCAGGGAGGGCTGGGTGCAGTGACAGTGGGGTCCTGAGCGGTAAGGGTGCAGCACTTCACCCCTGGAGGACTTTGCAGCCTGCCTTGGTGCTACCCAGCCCTACGTAAGTGTGTATGAGTGACAGAGTGATGTGTGCACACACACAGACATGCTAGTACCAGTCACGTGGCTTTGTTTTTTAACCCTGAATGTTTTTTGTTACTAAGTCCTACAAAATGACTCTTTTTCGACAGTTCTTTCCATGCTGCTACTTAATTACCTTCATAACCAATTACTCCAAGCTGTTCACTTTCCTAATACCTGAAGTCATTTCTCTGTCTGCAGGAGGGAGCCGCCCAGCCCATTATTACAAACGCTCACCCTACAGGCCATGGCTGCAGCTGCCACAGAGAAATCCACCGACAGCTCTAAAGAGATCCAACAAGGGGGCCAATCACAGCCTGTCCTCAACTGCCATCCCAGTGCAGAGCAAGGGTCACAGAAATCCCTCCAACAACTCAACAGAACTGCTACTCCAAGTGCCCCATCCCCTCCTCCTATCACTAAGAGCCATGCACACACAATGGGCTGGACAGATGACACCACGTGGACAACAGGACATAAAACCATCCTCAGCCTCCTCTAATTAACCGTGGGTGTCCGGCAGTCTCCCTACTCAGTAGCTGTAGGCACAGTGGGGGAGGCAGAGAGAAGAAGGTGGGTGTCTCATTATGGCTCTCGGCCACTGAACACAGGCAGGCGAGCACACCAGACAGTCCCAGTGAGACAGAAAGGTGCTCCCTGCGCAACCCGAGGTTGCCAAATCCTCTCAGTGTGGCCTGAAAGTCAAAGAAGGAGGATTCGCTGGGGGAGGGCTTTTTAAAATGTTTACAACAGAGATTCAAGTACCAGAGTCCAGAAGGACAGCAGACCAATTCACCACCCAGTTAGCTATGCACTGAGCTTCTCCCCTATCAGGGTGTATTGTTAAATGTCCTGTGACACAGGGAAAATGTCCCTGCATGTGCGTGCTGCATCCTGATGGGTGACGCCTCGGGCAGAATGACGAAGCAAACACAAGGAGACCAGGCAGGCACCGCTGGGAAGCTTTGCCCCTGCCCCTGGCCCTCTGACAACAGGGCTCCACTGTCAGTTGAGAAGAGCTCCCGGCCCCACCTGGGTTCCCCAGTAACGCCTTGCTCACTCTAACATTTCAAAGTAACTTAAAGCTAGCCCAAAGATACTCCAAGAGCTTGAGCACAGGGGGCCCTCTCCACCCCCACCCCTCACCCTGGCAGCCACCCCACCAACATTCCCATACATGCACCACCAGGACTGCACCTGCACCTTCCCAGCAAGGAAGCCCCACATGTATAATACATACAAACTGTTCTTCATTTTCAACATGCTTAAGATTCATTAAGGAATTGTCACATTATTCCCAAAGAGGCTGTCATGATTTAGTTGTCATGCTTCACCAAGTTGGGATAAGGGACTCATCTAAGGCCCCCACATCCAGAAAATGAAAGCTGGCAGGCAGCCCAGGTCATCTTCTAAACACACCTGGCTGGCCCATGATTCCTGAACTCCCAGCTGTGCCAATCCTGACAGCTAGCACACTGGGCCCTGGCCCACCGCCTTGCCAGGGGCCCATGCCATTCCTCCCAGCTCCTCTCCACTTTTCCTCACACACAGCAGCCCCTGCAGAGGCCTCAGAGTTTACCTAGAGAGATGAGTGTTGTTCATGCATCCCCTGTTCATGCTGTTCAACAAAGGCAAAGCACTTAGGACTTTTGCAAATGTTAAAGAAGTCAGTCCACTATTCTGGGAATATAAGTTGAGTAAACGGCCAGCACAGGAAGAGGTCTTGCCCTGGCAGGCACATGCACTGGGCCTTCAGGCACCTGGATAAATAATTCTGCTGCAGAAGGAGGTCCGTCCAGTCAGGGCATATGCTTCACACACCTCGAGGGCTGGGACGACTGCACAATCCCCACTACAGGAGAACCACACTGTTCTAAAGCTTTCAGTGGAGGTTTGGCAGATGTCCCACAACGGGTGTAGACTGTACTTAGGGCCACCCCATGAAGGGCGGTGCATCCGTACAGCCACAGGGGGCTGCTTCCCCTCTTTACAGCTCCCATCTTGCTCAAGAGGCCAGTGGAAGGATGAAAGCACTCCGGAGTTCAAATTTCTGACAACTACCATTACAACCACAACAAGCACAGGGCTAAGCAGAGGGGGCAGGAAGGAAACCAGGCCCGACTGCCCACAGGGTTCCTATAGCGGGAAACGGGCAGGGACAAGGGCCCTGCTCAAGGTCACTCAGCCAGAAGCAGGAACTGTATTGAAACCCATATTTACTGGACCCCCAAACCAACACTCTCTTCCTACACCGCTTGGGTTACCGGCACCCTCACACAGCAGGCCTGCCTCACCCCCCGAGACTGAAACCAGGTGCAGAGGCACAAAGGCCACAGCAAGGCCAAATGCGTGACAAATTAAAAACACATCTACAAATGCGAGACTAATCCCTGAGCATCTTCCCTGGTTTGCTATCTCGCCCCTGCCCTTTGAATATGAAGGTTCCAGTGTCTAAGGAAGCTTCTCTGCCTCCTGAACAGGTCTAGGGACTGACTTTCCATTGCTCTGATCTCTGAGTATGTATGCTCATGTACCTGGACTGCAGGCTTGAAGTTAGTTCAACCACTTGGAGACACAGGGAAACTATCCCGGCTGCCAGTCTGCAGCTACAGACAGACCTAAGGGGTGGGCAGGGTGTGGACTGAGCTGGCATTGCTGGGCACAGCAAAGGGCGGGGCTGCTGGGGGAAAGACACCTTCATTCCCCCAGAAGGTATCTCACCTGTTTGCAAATGCAAGCTCTGCCACTCATCAGCTGAGTGACCTCACAAGCTCTTTGGGCCTCGTTTCTTCATTTGTGAAATGGACACAACAATATCTATCAAGCAATATTGTTGTGAGGACCATGTTTGAGATCATGCCTGAAGGCCACATAGAGCATCAGGCTGGGCGTGCTGCTTCTCCCCGATCTGTGAAAAGCAGGAAGGTGGCCTATGCGCCCCCCCCCCACTTTCTTCCCAGACTTCCTCATACCCACTGTCTTCAAGAGCATGCATATCATGGCTTTATTTTTATATTTAATCTTCACATATTCATGTGAGTCCCAATATGCTGTAAGCTTCACCAGGAGAGGGAACTTCTTTTGACTGTGTGCCTGCCCTTCCCTGGGGCTCTTTGCTATGGACACAGTAGTCATTGTGGTTATCAATGATTCAGACACATCAACCTGCCTAGGAAAGCTCTAAGTGTAGGGGTGGAGCGGGGTGGGACATAGCCAGAGCTTAAAGCAGGGGCTTTAGGATGTTAACACTTCCTAAAAAATCACAGGGGGTGGGGGTGGGGGTGGGGGGTTGTTTAGACAGTGGATATCTGGGCTTTGCCTCCCAGCAGATTCTCATGCATGGAAATGTCTGCAAAATGATGAGAGGAGAAATAGAGAGCTCAGCTGCAGAGGAGTGAGAGAATTTCAAGGACAGAAGGGCCCAGCTGTGACCTTCCTCCTCCACACTCTCCTTCGGCCCTAGGCACCTGTGTGCTACTCAGGGCTTTGACACAACACTAGAGGTAGCTAAACTTGTAAGAAAGAAGTGGGCAAAGGTCCTGAGAGGAAAGCAACCTCTGGTCTGTCCTATAGGAAGCAAACCCTAAGGGAGCCAGGGTCCTAACCTGTTAGCACTCAGCACCAAGCCCACCATTTTTCACATGCGCACAGACACTCCAGAGTAACTTCTCTGGCAGGACTTTCACATCCTATGGGACTGACAAACCCACAGATGCTCCCAAAAAAGGCACATATCCAAGAGCTGAAAGTGTTTCCCTAGAGACATGAACTAAGCCAAAGGTCCTTGGCAGCATGATCCCTACAAGGCCATACAGCCTGATCTGTCCTGACTCTCAGGGCAGAGAGGGAGAGAAGCCCACAGAGCAGAAGGCAGCCCTCACTATTATACATGGGCCACAGTACAGGGGACAAGCCCTCCACAGTTTCTGTGCGAGAGAGACCCCAGGTCAGTTTGTTTCAGATCACACACGGTTCAAGAGCACTAGACCCACCACCCACAATCTTTAAAAAAAGGAAGGACATTCTGACACATGCTTCAACATGGATCAACCTTACAGATTATTGTGCTAAGTGAAATAAACCAGACATAGAAGGGCAAATACTGTATTATGCCATATATGAAGAACCTAGAGTAATAAAAATCATAGAGCAGAAGGCAGAATGGGGTCACCAGGGGCCGAAGGGAAGAGGGCTGAGAAGTGTTTAGTGGGGACAGAGCTTCAGTACTGCAGGATGAAGAGAGCTCTGCCGAGGGACATGGTGGTGACTGCCCCAGTGTGAGTGTGCTGAACGCCACAGAACTGCACTCTCTGAAAGGGTTAAAATGGCCAAGTTGTTACATACATTTTACCATAATTCAAAAACCAAAAACAAAAACCTTAGACCATCCTTTTGCCTGGCTTCCAGGAGGAAAAAGGAAGAAAACATGAAAGCAAGGGACCAGGCTACCCACAGCTCATCATATGCAGTCCTACCCCTAAGCCCCAAAGCCCCAGGGCCCAGCCATGCTTCACCTGAAACTCGGGGGCCCTGGCTTTCCCGCTGCACTTGGTACTTCTCCAGGAAAGCCTTCTAGTGTGCTCTTTGGGCTCTGATGACGCCAGCACCGTAGCTTTACATCAGTCCACAGAAGCTCAAGGAGAAGTAGCAGAATTTGGCACAATAACAGGAAGATTGTAGGGAGAGAAACAAAAGCAGAGAAGAGAGGCAGCAGTTTAGATTTCTAGATTCTTCACCCTGCCCACTCCTGAAAAACCAGAGGCCCGGCCAGATTGCTCAGACTCTCACTTGTCTGTGAAGCTGCCCTGAGCCCACCTCACCTCAGCTTGCATTTGGGAAAATTTTTTTCCTTTTTTGGGAAATTTGCCTCTTTTCCACGCCCACCAGTTACAGGGTACGCGGGTGTATCGAGAAAGAAATTTCCCAAAAAAGGAAAAGTGATTCTCAAAGGTTAGTCCCATCTCAGAGCTGCCCGGAAGAGAAAGGCAACAGTCAGTCCCCGGGGCTGGCCCAGGCTGACTGCCCCAATCAGAAGGCCCCTCACAGCAGCTGGAGGCGGGCACTGACCCCAGGACCACGGCCTTCTCCCTCGCCGCAGGACCTCCTGATGACCACCTGCTCCTCTTGGTCCTGCCCTGAGGCTCCCTTCCCCACCCTGTTCCTTTAAGTCCCCTGCAGGGTGTCCTCCCTCCTGCCAAAGAACCACTGAGAATCCCTCTCGCACAAGGGCCTAAGCCCCTCCTTTCCCCAAACGGAAAGCAGAAATTCTGCAGCGGTTCATTTACAGAGTTGGTTAGTTCGACTCAATAAATATTTACTGGGTCTGTGCCACCTAAGTTCCAGGCCAGACAATACAGATACCAAGAATTACCAGGTGGCCCCACAAAGAAAAAAAAGTCATTATCTTGTTGGTAGGATAACATTTAAACAAATGAAAACAAATAGTAACATTGTGTAAAAGTCAAGTAACAATCTGAAACAAGAGTGTGAATAACTGTTAAGGGAACAGACCAAAATGCTACAATTTGTTACACACAGTGGATTACCTCCAGAGGACGGAGTCTAGAGTGGGAGGGGAAGGGCCAGGGCTGGAGCTGAGCTCGGCGGGATGGCGGGTCCGGGCGGCTACAGGCTGCTCCAAGCCGCTGCTCTTGCAGACCAACTCTCAGACAGGGTCATTTTGGACAGGCACAGTGGTCTGAGCACACCACAGGAAGGGGTACCTACATGCCCCCGAGGTAAGCAGTTCCGCTAGGAACTCAGAACTGCAGGACACCCCCTAGAATCCCGTCTAAACCAGGAACAAGGCCCACCTCTATTGTACACCTAGCATTTACCAACCAGCCAGTAGGCTAGCCCTGCCCCACCACCTCCCTCCTTCCCAGGAAGTCTGACAGGTGAGTCCTTCCACACCTTTTAAGAACAGGGTGATAGTAAGGCAAATTTACATCCCCCCAATTTTTTTTTTTAAATAAGCCACTGACCGGGTCATACAGGGTCTTTTAGCCTTGGCATTGCTGACATTTGGGTCCAGATCATTCTGCTGTGGGGCTGTCTGTGCACCACCATGCAGCCAGCAGCACACTTAGCACCCACCAGGTGCCCCATGCACCAGCACCAGCCCCACCACCTCTGTACGTTGTGAGAATCAATGATGACACCAGGCCGTGCCCAGGGGCCCTGGGAGGCATAATGGTCCCCAGCTAAGGACCACAGTCTACTTCTAGGGACTCAAAGAGAAAACCCCAGCATGGTTGGAATTCCATTCACACATGAACCTACCTGAAAAGTTCTCCTGCTCCAAGTCCAGGCCCCTGGTGGCCAGGTAGAGGCAGGAGTCTGGGCTTCAAGAAGCTGACCCCTGGGTTAGAGCTCCAGGATTTTGGACTGTACATAGCCAGGGAGCAGGCATGAAGAACAAGGCCCGATGCAGACTATTGGGGTGGGAAAGGCCCCTCCAGACCCCTCCAGAGCCTGCCTGCAAGCCCCCCGCAGCAATGGCTGCCACCACTGACCACGGGGCCAGCCTCTTCAAGTCCAGCCTGCTGTTTCTTCTCCACTTTCACCACAGGACCTTCCTAACACAACAGAAAAACACTTACATACCTGAAATGTCACTTCAAAGGTATTTCAATGCAACTGTCACTGTTTTTCTTCCCACTCACAGAAATAATGCCACTTTATTCCCTTGGAGGTGGAATATATCTACACTGCCCACAGTTTGGGAAGATCTGCCCCAGCTAGCTCACCAAGTCAGTCTCTTCAGCAACAAGGTCATCTGCTGGAAAGTGACCCACGGCCCAAACTCTCAGCTCTGGGCATCCCCCTCCACGCCCTCTTTTCCCATGTCCCTGGCACAGCCCCACCTCTGCCTGAGCGGCACATGAAATGACAGCCTGCCACCCTCCAGGTTGCTGGGAGTGTCAGCACACAGCTCAGCAGGCTCCACGTTTAGGAGCGGCTCTTGGGATGCGGCACCTGCACTTGTGACAAAAAAGCATCCCTGGTGGCCACCCACCCTGTGCTTACACAGCTGAGCTGAAGGGAATAATGGATTGTGCTGGACTTTTTAGACCTAAAGAAAGATTTCCTGACTACAGTAACTGGTCTCCAAGGAAAGCCCAGGGAACTCTGCTTTTGAGGATGGTTCCTGGCCCAGCCTGCATGTAATCCAGTGACCTCTGAGGCTCCTTCTCTGTTGTTAATCTTTGCAGGACATAAAAACAGGTCAGCCAGCCACAGGGAGGAGAAAGTAAACCTCATGGCTCCTAGGAGCCCACTTCCAACCCACTACTGCTTGCATGACGCCAAGGTGAGAGGACAGAGGGGCAGTGCTGGATCTGCCTCCAGGCCTGCTTCCTTTTTCCAAGGAAACCGAGTGTCCCAAGAATCAGTGCCCCCACTCCTACCTCCAGCAAAGTCCACGACCCTACTGGCACTCACCTCCAATCCAACTGCCTCAAACTGCTCTTCCACAGATGCTTCCATGGCAGACACCCTCCATGGCCCACACACTATACAAATATGCTCACCAGAACGAATGAGAAGGAAGAAAATTCTTTCTAAGGAGGAGCCCACAAGGTGATTGTCAATAGAGATTATAGGTATTATACCTATTAAATTCGTCCCAAAAACAAAATAAAGAAAGTGTCACATCACAGAGAGTAGGACCCACGTGTGGAAATGGACCCACTTAGGGCCTATTCACATATGAGCTGTGATACCTGCCTTGATACCCAGGTGCCCCGGTGGCCCGCACAGTCCTCGGAGAGGACAGTTATCTCTGTACAATTCCAGGCCCTTTCTGCCCCTGCAGCAAAGAAACAAACTCCAGGTGAATGGGGTCTGTTTATTTTACATGGTGTGACTAGGACAGTCAGTTAAAAAGTGCTGCCCACAAGAATGTGCACACACACACTCAGATGGAACAGGAAAAGGTGCTCAAACCTTCCACCCTCAACCCTTCATAAAGCTTGGAATTTGGTCATACATTAGTCAGAAGAGGCCAATCTCCTTTAGAGAAAAAGTCAGGAGATAAAACAGGTAAAAAAGAAAAGCCAGAGCATCCCACCTGGCTGGTTTCCAGGTTTGCGTCTGGACCAACAGCAGTAAACACTTGTCTAGCACAGGAAGCAGGAGGCAAACCAGGAAGGTGGCAGGGCGGGAAGGAGCCTACATGCCCTAGCTTGGTGACCAGAAGAACCCTGACCCCACGACCACGAGGCCTCTAAAGAGCGAATGAGACGAGCAAGACCAGCAACAGCATGGGAACTGAGAGGCAGTCCTGGGACTACAGCACATGCACCATGTGCTCCACCTCCTCACACACGCCCAGGGCCAGCCCGACCTCTGCCCCAGCAGGTCCACAGCCTGTCCCACTTCTGAGGAGGAGTGCCCTGGCCACATCCAACCCCTATCCTCAAACATCAGTGACTTCCTCCCTCACTACTTACTCCCACCCATGACTACCAAAGACGCCTCAAACTGAAGGTCTGGGTTTTAAGGGCCATCTAACAGCTGCCACAAGTTTTTCAAACAGCCCAGGCTCCCAACAGAAGCCCAAGCACGAGCACTCCGCTGCGGGGCTTAGAGACACAGCCACAGAGGAAAGGCCTGGTGACGGCTGGGGTGGGGAGCAGGTGGGGGACACTCACCATTTCATCCAGGGCATAGCGCAAGAGGCCGTGCTCATAGAGCACGAAGAACCGTCGCTGCCATTTCTGCAAGGGAGCAAGAGGGTGGTTAGGACGGCTCTGGACCCAGTATCTGCTTGCTGAGTCCTGCACTGACAAACCTGTACGTAATGAACACTGGCTCCCCAGCACCCATGTCTGGGGCAGATGGCAGGAAAAGGGGGCCCAAGGCAGGAGATCTGTGATCTGTTAGACAGGATTGAGCCGCGGGAGGGGTCCGAACCACCTGGTGTGCTTCCATGCGAATTACTGACATTTAACAAGACACCTAGTTTATTATTTTAACTTGCAAGCTCCTAAAGAGCAGACACGTTTTGGCCACCTTTTTCTATTCTTTATGTACCCAGCACAGAGCTTATCACATACTATGTGCCAATATTTACTTCATGGATTATCTGACATGAAATGGGATAACCTGAGAATTCCAGGCACTGATTCCCCATTTCTGAAAAAACCTGGGAAACTGCTGTAAAAGGATTGGTCCACAGGGAGTGGGAGAGAGAGGAAAAGATGGCTGGGCTCCCATGCTCACTGAGGAACTCAGATAAAAACCCAGGAGGAGTGAGGTCTGTGGGAATGAGTCCAGGGAATGAGCGACCAGCAGAGTGCCTGCTCCTTTACTCTCCACCCAGAGCCAGGCCACTGGGCCAGCAGAGGCCTGACAGCTCTGCCAGAATGCAAAGGGCCACACGGGTGCACTCCTTCATTTTTGTGGGGGTAACGCATCTCGAACATGAGACTGTTGGTCCCAGAATCCCAAAGAGCATCACAAGATCCATAACCTATTTTAAACATTTCAAAAAGCCCAAAAATAGTCATACTTTTACTGGCAAGAAGGCCACAAGATCTAATATGTCTGTGTTTGGGGCCAGAATTATATCATTTATAACAATGATTTTCCCACCAAAAGCTGGAAATGGCAATTCCGTATGACCTAAACATAAAGTGGGAAAGGGAAAAGGAGCTGCTCCCTGATTACTGCAGGCACTGGAACACAGTGGCCCCTGTTGGTTGGAGCTCCCACCCATGTGGCAGGAACAGGACACTCAAACAGCCTTGCCAAGAGGACCTGCAGAGGGCTGCTTCCATGCTGGGTGTCCAGGAAGAGGCCACCTGGAGTCTTCCTAAGAATCACTTTCAATGTTCCTATTTACTGTCTTTAAAGTGAGCACCCATACCATGAGGAATCCCAGTAGACCCCAGACACAACGCTGTGTCTGTGAGCACCACAGCCCCCACCCCAGAGGGCAGCGTTCAGGCCCAGGGCAGCAGGGGCAGGAAAGAGGCGCTCAGAGGACAGGAAGGGAGTGTAGCTGGAGCAGTGCGTAGGGTACAGGCAGCATCCCCTGTAAGAGAGAGTGTGGAAAAGAGTTCAATGGGAAACAACCTGGAGGGGGCTTCATGGCAGAGGAACTGACCAATGGTCAGAACAATCATATAGTGGTTTCATCCGACTGAGGCTCTAGCTCAGACCTGGCTGCATAGCAGGGACCCACCCTGAGCTACGGTGCCCAGAGCAGATGGGGCAAAAGCAAAGCGGCTCTCAAGGCCCTCATCTGTTCACTAGAGCTCATGTGATGAGCCCCGAGCCAGGGAGGGAGGGAAGGAGCAGCAGGAATCAGGGTCTTGGCCCTTAACGAACTGGAAGCCTAAATAGCATTATGTATAATGTTTGCTGAACTACTCTTTTGCCTTTTCCATTTAACTGTTTCTAGTGTCAGGATAATCCATGAAACAGGAGGCACCATGTGAGAGCATCTTATTTTGAAGGGTGGACCAGGTGTAACTAGGCATTGAGACTTTTCTGTGGAACCTCTGAGTTGGCAAATGGGGGTTCCCTGATGATCCTGCCATCCCAATTCCCCACCACCCTCTTCCACTCTGTCTGTCTGCCCTTAGATGGGCAGTCCCTCCCAACCCCAAGAATTCACTCTGATGCCCTTACCCGAGACCGATGCACTGGGTTGTCAAAGTCAGTCCCATCTGGAGCCAAGAGCAGCCAGCCGCCATAAATGGGTTTTGCCTGGAAGAAAAAAAGGAGGGCAGGTCATCTGTGGCCTTGGAGGAGAGAGAGAGAGAGAGAGCAGGGTCAGAGGTTAACAACAAGAAGTCACCTCCGCTCGGCACACTCCATCCCCAGCCCCAGCCACAGTCTCTAAGAAAGAGGTCTGAGAGCGGCAAGAGGCTCCCGGGGATCCACACAGTCTGGGGCAGAGAGGGGAATGCAAACCAGTGGGGGTCTGAAAAGCTGGAGAATACAGAAACTCCTAAGAAACAAATGCTTTCCCAAGTCCCTGATCAAACCACCATGATCAGGAAAAAAAGAGCATCGGTGCACATTGGGCTCTGGGTATACCATATGAACAACACAGTCAAAAGCCTGCATCCTAAAGGCACAACACAAGGCCTGGGAGACACTGGGTAGCGGGGACAGGACACTCAGATGGCCTCGCAAAGACGACCTGCAGAGGGTGGCTTCCACGACCTGCAGAGGGTGGCTTCCACGCTGGGAGTCCAGAGAAGAAATCTTCCTGAGAAACACTTAGTGTCTCAGAGCTGGCAATGAACAAAGATTCATCAAATTACTGTCTGTATGACCACAGGCTGAAAACCCTTTGAGTTTCATTTCTCCCATTTGAAAGGTAGAGATGATGATTATCATAGCTACCCCCCATGCACCTGATGCGAAGATAGCTGAGATAATTAGGTAAAACATAGCGAAGGAATGTAAAACATCACAGCCACTGTGGGAAACAGCCTGCACTTCCTCCAAAGGTTAGACACAGAATTCCATATGACCCAGAACTCCACCCCAGGTGTGTGTTCTCAAGAAAACTGAAAGCAGGTGCTCCAATGAACACTTGGACATGAATGTTCACAGCAGCACCATTCACAACTGCCAAAATAGAGAGACAACCCCAAGGTCATCAACACACAAATAGATAAACAAAATGTGGTATATCTATTCAATGGAATATTATTCAGCAACAAAAAGGCATTAAGTACTGATATATGCTACAATATGGATGAACCTTGAAGACATTATGCTAAGTGAGAGAAGACAGACACAAAAGACCACATGTTATATGATGCCACTTACATGAAATGTGCAGGACAGGTAAATCCATTGAAATAGAAGGGAGACTAGTGGCTGCCGAGAAATGGAGGGAGCAGGAAATGGGGAGTGACTGCTAAACAGGTATGGATGGGGTTTCTTTTTGGGGTGACGAAAATGTTCTGGAATTACATAGTGGAGATGGTTGTAAGATGCTTGTCAATATACTAAAAACGACTGAATTACATACTTTAAAAGGGTGAATTTCATCATGTGTGAATTACATCTCAAAAAAATTGTATGAGAAGAAAAAAAAAAAACACTGAGCACAATGTCTGGTCTATACATACTTAATGAATGTTAGCTGTTACCTTTTCTTATATCCAAAGAGTCCCCTCCCTCGCATCAGACCCTGACAAGAAACTCAAGAGGAGGGAAAAGATCTAGACAGATACTCTAGCTCCACCTCCTTTTTCAGCTACACACAGCTGGTAAGGAGGAGTAAGAAAAGGCCAACCAGGCCAATTTGTCCAGGGTCCCCTGCAATAACACAGATTAGAACCAAGGCTTTGTGCCTGCTGCTTATGCACATGGTAAGTTTTAGGAGTCCTCTGAACATGCTTTTTATTCAACACTCTCCAAACTGGAAAGCCCTGTCATACCACCTCGTTTTACAGCTATGGAATCTGTGACTCAGGGAGGCAAGGTGACTTGCTAAAGGTCACAAAGCATAAGGGGTGAGCCAAAAACACTCCCTTTTCCTGGCTTCTGGAGGGTCCTCAAGACCCCCAGGGGTAGCACTGGCTCTGCCTGTGAATGTGAACAGAGTAGGTAAGAGGGGCTTTGGGAAAGGGTATGGATTGGGTTGAAGGAAGGGAAGGAGAGAATGGCTTTGAGGACACAGAGTGGATGCTGGCAGGGAACCAGGGTAGAAGGACACAGCCCAGGAGGGTTGTGGGCTATGTGGAATGAAATTCTTCCTGGGAAAGCAGAAGCAAAAAAAGTAGAAGTCTGTTTTCTCAGCAAACCCCAGCAGCGCCCAGCCATCCCCTAAGTGGGTGAGCACATCTGGCCTCTGTCCCACACCACTCGGGGATGAGCACACTTAGCAGATCCTGCCAGAGCCCACACACAGGACGGAGAGCCAGTGCCAAGGGGAGAGGACTACCTGTGTGCACCCTGGGCCAGGTGACTTCCCCACATCGCCTCTTGGCCTGTAGTTCCCCAACCTGTGAAATCGAGTTAGACCACAAGACCATGTCTCCTCCGTTTCTGTGTAGCTCTGATTGCACGTCACCCTCCCAGCCTCTGGCTGCAGGGTTTTGGGGTGACTTCACACTATCAGCTACATCTAGAGGGCCGTCCCCCAAAGGGACAGTGCGAGACCAGAGGGACTAGCACAAGTTCCTTCAGAGCCCGACCATGGTCTCACCTCAGCCCATCACCAGTGTTGTTATTCACTCAACAGACATCTAGTCAGGCCTACTCTGTCCACAGCCCTGTGTGCTGTACAACAGGGAGCCTGCCAGCACCCACCTTGCTTGGCCATGACTTCCTTACCTAGGTCACCCCAAAGGAACCCTTCCAGGTGGGTAGGTTGTCTTGAAAAGTGGGAAGGTTGGGCCAATGGAGGGCAAAGGGCAAGAAACAAGTGCTCCAGGAGCGGGAGCAGGCTGAGAAGCAGCCAACCCCCTCAGGAGGTTTACCAAGGCTGACCCACAGCAGAAGAAGACAGACTGCCAGTTGTCCAGGGCTGGGGGGGCAGAAGGGCTGGGGGAGCAACAGCCCAGGGCTGCAGGGCTTCCTGTGGGGCTGATGAAAATGTTCTAAAAGTGACTGTGGTGATGGCTGCACATCTCTGGAAATATATTTAAAATCATCAAATTGTACGCTTTAAATGAGTGAATTGAATGGCATTTGAATTTTTTCTCAATATAGCTGTTAAAACTCACTTAGCTTGTGTCAGGCAGTGGGGAAGCAGAGATATTAATTAAAATGGCTCCTACCTTCATATCCAAAGGAAATATAAACTAATGAGCCATTCTCCCAAACCTAAGGAAGGCAAATCTGGGGAGGGCTAGGGGTTACTATGTAAGTTTGCCAGTGACTCTGTCCCCCAGCCAGATTTGGGAAACTTCATTCAAAAGATAAGGGACAAATGTTTCAAAGAGCAATGACCCAGTCCACTGTTTCGTAGGAAGGCAGCTAGAACACGCCAGACACAGGTCAGAGGGGAGCATGAAGCAGCAGGCAGAGGCCTGATGGGGTAGTGGGTGGAGGAGGAAGCTCCTGAAAGGGTTGACTTGGTGCCTACAACTGGATTACAGGAACCTCCAGGTGTCCACTATGCCATTCCAGGGTCATCAGGAGATAGGAAGGTACCTGCCATCTGGCACTGCCATCCAAGTGTGCAAATGGGGAGCGGGCACAACTGTGAAGGAGGTGAGGACCTCCCCCCAAACGCACACACAGGAGGGGTGGCCTGGGGTGGAGAGAACTCTCCAGGCATGGGCCCGGCTAATGTGGAAGCACAGAGGCAGGACTGGCTGCATTTGTGGGACCGGCAAAGAGGGAGCCCAACTTGCAGTGCAAATCAGCTCATGCTGCTTCCCCTCCTCCAATCTCCTCGGCGCCTCTTTCTGGGGACATGCAGACTCTAACCATCCCGTAAGCCCAGAGAGCCAAGCACCAGGATACGCTGCTCTCTGAGCTCCCTTCTCCTCGAATATCCGGCGCCTTGCCTGCGTCCTGCAGGCATGGGAGGGCGTCCCAGGAAGAGCTGCTGCTTCTCCCACTGTTTATCAGACTGTCTAAACATGCGGAGAGCAGACCCGAACATGGCAGTAAGTCCAGAAGTGCCCACCAGGGCTGCTGTCTCCATGGGACCAGAGGCTCACGAGTGCTTTTGTAGGGCAGGATTTCTCCCTCCAATAACTAGCCTTCCCTGGAGCGGCTCTCACAGGCCAAGGTGCTCTTTTCCCGAGAGCCCTGTAACAGCCTGAAACACAGGCCCCGACGACAGCTCAAAGAAGCTAGTGCAGGCAGAGCGCTCTGGAAGCTTAGTGGCCTGCTAGGTCTGGTGTTTTCTCACTGGGTAGTTACAGGTTTGGTGTTTTGGGGAGTGGGGTGGGGAGACAGGAAAAGCAGGAATCTATTGCCGGTACTGGGCATCCGAGCTGGGCTATAAGGACCCAAAAGAATGGGACCAAGTTCTGTTTCAAGCAGGCCACACTGGAGGAAACACACTGGTCCTGAGAGCATGCCCTGAGCTATGTCCCTTTTAATTAAACTCAGCCTTCCCTCATAGACCCAATAAACCAAGCTGCTCTTCTAGCTGGTGTCTGGTAAGAGGCTACTGGTGGTCTGGTGGTATTCCTCAACCCAAAGGCCTTTCAAAAATGGTTACTTGAATCTTAAGCTCTCTGGAAGATGGGGCAGACATAATTTTCCCTGTTTCTCCTATTATGTACTAAATAAAACCCTGGACATTGTATATAAGACAAATCTAAGAAGAGAGACAAAGGTTTCAAAGGGAAATGACATTTGATGAAGACTCTGAAAGGTGGAGAGAAGGTGGCAGGCAGGCTGGAGACATTGGGACCTGAGGAACGATATGGACTCATGTGCCCTGGGTTTCTTTCAGCCTCACTGTTCCAGACTGCGGACTGAAGGAGCAGGCAATCAAGAAGTGGCAATGTGCACAGACACAAAAAGCCCCACAAAAAGCCCCACAAAAAGCCTGCTCTCTCTAGCTGAAGAACCAGGGAAGGACAATCAGGTAAGGCAAGAGAGCTCTAGACAGTAACCACCCTGCTCCAGCCAGACGCCACAGAAAAGGCACAGTCCCACCTGTGCCAGCAAAGGCAGGACTCCCATCTTGCTGGCTAAGAGGCACCATGACATCAGGGAGTATCAGCTCAGGGAGGGAGCTGAGCTTCCACCCCACCCGGCAGTAACAAGGTCCCTCCGCTCACCCTGCTGGGGTACTGTTAGAGGGGGACATGTGAGAAGCTGAACTCTCCCCCACCCCTTCAGTAACTCAGGTGTCCACGGAGGCTGGACTTCCACCTCCACCTCAAAGTAAAAGGTGGTGGCCTCCCTTCCCCTGCTAGAGCAGTACCAGAAAAAGCCAACTGAAAAAAGAGGACCAAATGCAATCCAGAGTCAACTAACGCAACACAAAAATATCCAGGTTTCCATAAAGAGATCTTTGTCATATCAAAAACCAGGTATGACATTCAAAATGAATGGACAGAGACAACCACAGATGCCAATATCAAGGTGACAAACATGTCAGAATTATCTGAAGATTTTAAAGTAGTCATACTAACATGCTTCAACAAGAAATTATGAACATGCTTGAAATAAAAGAAAACACAGAAAGTCTCAGCAAAGAAACAGGAGATATAAGACCAAACAGAAATTATGAAATGAAAAAATGCAAAACCTGAAATACAAAGCTCAATGGTGGACTCAACAGCATAGTCATGGGAACCACAGTCAAAAACAGGTGAACTGGAAGACAAAATAACAAACAACGATGGCCTAATGTATCAATGATATTAACTGTAAATGGCCTAAATAAATTAATTAAAAGACAGACTGATGAAGTGGATTTTTTTAAAGGTGATCCAACTATACAGTATCTACAAGAATCTCACTGCAAATATGAGACAGGAAAGATACATCATGCAAATATTAATCAAAGGAGAGCAGAGCTGCTATAGTAGAGTAATATAAAGTAGACTGGAAAAAAAAGAAAATGACCAGAGACAGAAAGAAGTATTATAAAATGATTAAAAGATCAATCATTAAGAAGACAAAGCAATACTAAAGGTATAACACACCCAAACAACAGAGCTGCAAAGTAATGTGAAGGAAAAACTAATAGAACTGAAAGGAGAAATAAATCAATCCACAATTATAGTTGGGAGACTTCAACATCCCTCAACAATCGGTAGAATAACTAGATAGAAAATCAGCAAGGGTACAAAAGAAATCAGCAACCCCATCAACCAACAGAATCTAACTGACAGCTACCAGAACAGTCCACCAAGCAACAGCAGAATACAATCCCTTTTTTCAAGTGCCCACAGAACACTTGTCCTGGGCCATAAAACAAACCTCAGTAGAATAAAAGAATTGAGATCAACAGAGTATGTTCTCTGAGCACCATGAAACCAAACTAGACATCAATAAGAAAAAGATAGGAAAATCTCCAAAGATTTGGAAACTAAACAATATATTTCTGAATAATCCATGTGTAAAGAGGAAACTTCAAAGGAAGTTGGAAAAAAAAACATACCAAAACTTGTGGGACACAACTAAGCAGTCCTGTGAGGGAACGCTACAGAATTAAAATGCTTACATTACAAAAGAGGATAGACCAGTGGCACAGAATACCGAGTCCAGATATTAACCCAAGCATATATGGTCAATTAATATACAATAAAGGAGCCATGGATATACTATGGGGAGTGACAGCCTCTTCAACAGCTGGTGTTGGCAAAACTGGGCAGCTACATGTAAGAGAATGAAACTGGATTATTGTCTAACCCCCCACACAAAAGTAAATTAAAAATGGATCAAAGACCTGAATGGAAGTCATGAAACCATAAAACTTTTAGAAAAAAACATAGGCAAAAATCTCTTGGACATAAACATGAGCAACTTGTTCATGAACATATCTCTCTGGGCAAGGGAAACAAAAGCAAAAACGAACAAGCAGGACTATATCAAACTAAAAAGATTCTGTACGGCGAAGGATACCATCAGTAGAATAAAAAGACATCCTACAGTATGGGAGAATATATTCAGAAATGACATATCTGATAAGGGGTTGACATCCAAAATATATAAAAAGCTCATGTACCTCAACAAACAAAAAGCAAATAATCCAATTAAAAAATGGGCAGAGGGGCTGAACAGACACTTCTTCAAAGAAGATATTCAGATGGCCAACAGGCACATGAAAAGATGCTCCACATTGCTAATCATCAGAGAAATGCAGATTAAAACCACAATGAGATATCACTTCATACCAGTTAGGATGGCCAACATCCAAAAGACAAGGAACAACAAATGCTGGTGAGGATGCAGAGAAAAGGGAACCCTCCTACACTGCTGGTGGGAATGTAAATCAGTTCAACCATTGTGGAAAGCAGTATGGAGGTTCATCAAAAAACTCAAAATAGAAATACCATTTAACCCAGGAATTCCACTTCTAGGAATTTACCCTAAAAATGCAGGAGCCCAGTTTGAAAAAGACATATGCACCCCTATGTTTATCACAGCACTATTTATAATAGCCGGGAAATGGAAGCAACCTAAGTATCCATCAGTAAATGGATGGATAAAGAAGAAGTGGTACATATACACAATGGAATATTATTCAGCCATAAGAAAACAAATCCTACCATTTGCAACAACATGGATGGAGCTAGAGGGTATTATGCTCAGTGAAATAAGCCAAGTGGAGAAAGACAAGCACCAAATGATTTCACTCATCTGTGGAGTATAAGAACAAAGCAAAAACTGAAGGAACAAAACAGCAGCAGACTCACAGAACCCAAGAATGGACTAATAGTTACCAAATGGAAAGGGACTGAGAAGGATGGGTGGGAAGGGAGGGACAAGGGGGAAAAAGGGGTATTACTATTGCATACATAATGTGGGGGGGAGGGGCATGGGGAAGTCAGTATAACACAGAGAAGACAAGCAGTGATTCTATAGCATCTTACTATGCTGATGGACAGTGACTGTAGTGGGGTATGTGGGGGGGACTTGATGATGTGGGGAGTCTAGTAACCATAATGTTGCTCATGTAATTGTACATTAATAATATCAAAAAAAAAAGATCACTATAGACCCTGTAGACATCAAAAGGATAACAAGGCAATATTATGACCAATTCTACAAACATTAATTTGACAGCAGGTGAAACAGACCAATCTCTCAAAAGACACAAATAATCTGGATGACCATATAATTATTAAGGAAACTGAACAGGTAGTTTTAAAATTTCCAAAAAAGAAATCTCAAGTACTGGATGGTTTTATTAGAGAATTTTGTCGTATGTTTAAAGATGAATTAACATCAATTCCACAGTCTTTTCTGGAAAATAGAAACTCATTTCAATTAATTTTGTGAAGCTAGTATTAACCTGATATCAAAATTAGACACAGTACCAAAAAAGGGAAGAAAAAGAACTACAAACCAGTATCTCTCATGAATATATATGCAAAAATCAACAAAACACTAACAAATAGAATTCAGCAACATATTTAAAGAATTCTAAACCATGACCAGGTGGGGTTTATTCCAGTTATGCAAGGTTGGTTTAATATTTTTAAAGATCAATCAGTGTAATCCACCATATTAACAGCCCAAAGAAGAAAAATCTCTGTGATCACATCAATGCATGCAGAAAAAGCATTTGACAAAATTCAACACCCATTCATGATTAAACAAACACCTCTCAGAAAAGCAGAAATAGAAGGGAACTTCCTCAACTAATAAAGAGCATCTACAAAACCTAGTGCTAACAATATGCATAATGGTGAATGGTGAACAACTAAATGCTCTCCCTCTAAGATCAGGAACTAGGCAATGATGGCCACTCTCAGAACTGTTATTCAACACAGTGCTAGAATTTTTAGCCAGTGCAATGAGGCAAGGAAAGGAAATTAAAAGATACAGATCAACAAGAAGAAATAAAATATTTACAGATGACATAATTGTCTGTAGAGAATCACAAGATATCTATAAAAAACTAGAATCAGTATGTTCAACAATGTTGTAGGATATTAGATCAGTACCTGAAAATCAACTGTATTTCTACATACTAGAAATGCATATGTGGACACCAAAATTAAATATATATACCATTTATAATTGCTTTAAAAAATGAAATATTAAGATGTAAATCTAAGAAAGCCATGTATAGGACCTGCATACTGAAAACTACACAATGGTAATGAGAGAAATAAAATAACATCTAAATAAATACAGAGAGAATGTAAGTCAGGAAACCATAAAACTCTTAGAAAAAAACATAGGCAAAAATCTCTTGGACATAAACATGAGCGACTTCTTCATGAACATATCCCCCCAGGCAAGGGAAACAAAAGCAAAATGAACAAGTGGGACTATATCAAGCTGAAAAGCTTCTGTACAGCAAAGGACACCATCAGTAGAACAAAAAGACATCCTACAATATGGGAAAATATATTCATAAATGATGTATCTGACAAGGGGTTGACATCCAAAATATACAAAGAACTCACGCACCTTAACAAACAAAAAGCAAATAATCCAATTAAGAAATGAGCAGAGGACATGAATAGACACTTCTCTAAAGAAGAAATTCAGATGGCCAACAGGCACATGAAAAGATGCTCCACATCGCTAATCATCAGAGAAATGCAGATTAAAACCACAATGAGATATCACCTCACACCAGTGAGGATGGCCAACATCCAAAACACAAACAACAACAAATGTTGGCGAGGATGTGGGGAAAAGGGAACCCTCCTACACTGCTGGTGGGAATGCAAATTAGTTCAACCATTGTGGAAAGCAGTATGGAGGTTCCTCAAAAAACTCAAAATAGAAATACCATTCGACCCAGGAATCCCACTCCTAGGAATTTACCCTAAGAACGCAGCAGCCCAGTTTCAAAAAGACAGATGCACCCCTATGTTTATTGCAATACTATTTACAATAGCCAAGAAATGGAAGCAACCTAAGTGTCCATCAGTAGATGAATGGATTAAGAAGATGTGGTACATATACACAATGGAATATTATTCAGCCATAAGAAGAAAACAAATCCTCCCATTTGCAACAACATGGATGGAGCTAGAGGGTATTATGCTCAGTGAAATAAGCCAAGCCGAAAAAGACAAGTATCAAATGATCTCACTCATATGTGGAGTGTAAGAACAAAGAAAAAAACTGAAGGAACAAAACAGCAGCAGACTCACAGAACCCAAGAACGGACTAATAGTTACCAAAGGGAAAGGGACTGGGGAAGAAGGGTGGGAAGGGAGGGATAAGAGGGTAAAAGGGGCATTACGATTAGCAGACATAAGGTGGGGGAGCACGGGGAGGGCTGTACAACTCAGAGGAGACAAGTAGTGATTCTACAGCATCTCACTACGCTGATGGACAGTGACTGTAATAGGGTTGGTGGGGGGGACCTGATGAAGGGGGTAGTTTAATCACCACAGTATTGCTCATGTAATTGTAGGTTAATGATACCAAAATAAATTGTAAAAATAAATAAATAAATAGAGAGAGACACTGTGTTCATCATAGACTAGAAATTCCTAAGATGTTAATTCTCCACCAAATTGATACATGGGTTTAATGCAATACTTTCAATAACTCAGTAAAGACTTTTTGTAGATACAGACAAGATTACTCAAATTTATATGGAAAAGCAAAGGAACTAAAATAGTTTTAGTTTTAATTTAAAAAGAAGAGAGAAGAATCCATCTGCCCAATTACATTTATTATATATCCACAGTAATCAAGACTGTGTGGTATTAGTGGAAAGTTAGAACAGAATAGAGTGGCCCTTGGATAGAGACTCACGTAGTGGGGGGCAAGTGGCCCTTGGATAGAGGGTTCACTGGAAGATCCATGGGTAGAATGTGTGTAGACTGCAGCTAATTATCTTCTGTGGTTTTGAGGTTGGTTCCTTGCCCCTTTTTTTTCCAAAAGAGTTTCACTGGAAATGCTTTCATGCCCCTAGCAAAAGGGCTGTTTAATATTTTCTGTATTTCAATTCCAAAAGGAGGAATGATGTCTGAATAGCACCAGCCTGGCCATCTTTATAAGTTTGCAAATCATGGGAGATTTCAAGGCTGCCTGATCTTTCTGGGACTCTTAGATGCAAGTCAGTGAAAGGAGATGTGAGCACATGTCAAAGTCAGTCTCGGGCCACACCCTTGCCAAGACCTCACTATGTCCTGTGGCCACCCAGAAAGATGGCAAGAGGGCCAGACAGCTCTAAGTCCAAGAATGCCATAGAGGGAAGCTTGGAGTGGAATCATGGGCCCACGTGCCTAACCCACACTGGAGGTTAGCACATACCTCTGACGGTGCCCAGTAGTGCCACAGCCTCCAGGAAAGTGAGCTTCTCTTTAAAACAACCTGTCCGGGCCAACCAGCATTGGCCATCACTGTACACCCCTTAAGAGAACACACACAAGCTTGTCTCCATAATGCTGCAAAGACCCAACCATGTTAAAACTCCTAAGACTCATCCATGGGGTTTTGAGCCTGTCCTGCTGCTTCACAGACATTCAGTTCTGGGCACAAAATGCAGTCAATGTGGGCACCACCTGCCAGCATGAGCTTTCACAGCCTAGTGTCCATCTCCAAAGTCAGCTGAGAACAGTTAGCCAACATGAAGACAGTCGCAGTTGGGCTGGAGCCACTGCAAGTGATGCAGTATGTTCAGGACCCAGCGCTGTGTGTGCAGGGAAAGACCAGCCTTCTGTGTGAGGAAGTTCTGCTCACAGCTGGCAGGAAAGAAACAGGTATGTGGCCTGGAGGACACACACTTGATCTCAGGGAGCATGCTGGTGAGTCCACAAAGATACCCACTGGTTTCCTCTCTTAGTCACATCTGCCCTGCTTCCCACTGTCACCAGAGCTAACTCCCCCAGTTTCCAAGGGCAGTCCCTGCTCCAGGCACTTCGTGGGCTCCCATATTCCATATGTGGAAACCAGAGTGCCCAGAGAGATTAAGGGACCTGTCTAAGCAGGTGTGAGCCTGGGCAGTCTGGCCCCATATCCAGCGCTTAACCACACGACACCCTCCACATCAGTGAGCCACTCCCAGAGGTAAAGGCTGGTGCCAGCCCAGCAGGAAGCATGTTCCCAAGTGGGGTTTTCTCCTGGGGGGGGGGGTCTAGTCCTGACCAGCATATCACTGAGGGCCTCCCTGAGTCACCCTTGCAGGCCTAGGGCCTGTGTGTGGCCCCAGTGCGTGGCACCGGTAAGGAGTTCATCACTACGGAATGAACCAACCACAAACCACCCTGCCATGGAGCCACCCATCCAGCACGACTGGGCACCATGGATAGTTCAGGCGTTCCAGGAGCTGACGGAGACATGGGGCTCTTCTCTGGTAGGAGGAATCTTTCCTACCTGTGCAAAGACAGGAGTGTGAGCATAGGCTCCCACCTCTACCCCACCCCAGAGAAAGCAGAGCTTCATTAAGTAAGCTAACCCTATAATTTATCATCCAAACTGGTTTACCTTGGGGAATGAGTGGGAACCCTACTAATTACACCAGGCCATGCAGCCTGGACCTCAGAAGAAATGCATAGTTTGTTGACCTTTGCTGCCAAAGGCCAGGATGCAAGGTCATCAGCAAAGACAGCAAAGCCACTGGGAATACGCACAGCTAGACAGAGGCACACAAAGTAGAGTGAAGGGGAAGGAGCGTGACACCAGTGAGCAGAGAGGAGGGTCTGGGAGAGAATTCTGTAAGGAGTGAGCAAAGGACCAACTTCAGAAATCGGAGTCAGGGAACGTGAGCTGCTGCAAGCTGACCCACTGAGCCACCGTAAGACAGACTGGCACATGCAGAGGGTCGAGCTTTCCTCCAGAGAAGGCCACACAGTCCTACACTCAGTGCCGCTCTGCTGGCACTATTTTATGAGAGAGACTTCAAACAGCAGAGAGCACGTCCCAAGAACTCCACGAGGCCTGCACCTTCTGGGTCCACTTCTCCAGAGCAATTGTGAAGGCTCCTAACCTCGAGACAATCTGCATAGTCCCCCCCTTTGGCTGAATCAGAAGCAGCAGAGGAGGGAGGCAAAGACAATAAATACTTGGTGAAACAATGACCTGAGCTCTGAATGTTATCTGATGCCAGCACTCTCAGCACAGAACACTTCTACACGGCTGCTGGACACCTGACCACGCGGAACCCACGCTATGCATGTGTGTGAGTGTGCACACGTATGCACATGCACATGTGTGAGAAGGCATGTCACTGCCATGCCCAGACAGAGAGAGAGAATGCAGGTAGAATGTGTGGTGTTAGCTACATGTGGGTAGCAAACATCAAACAAAATGACAGGAAGATGGAGAACTGAAGATGTCAAATAATGGTCTGGCAAAATGTATTATGAGCACAAACTAAAACGAGGTAGGGCAGTAACTGTTCTGGGGTATTCTTGAGATATAATTCCCATACCACACAACACACCCATTTAAAAGTGAGTACAGTTCAATGGTTTGTACTGCATCCATGACTACAATCAATTTTAGAACATTTTCCCTGCCCCAAAAAGAAACCCTGTGCTTTTTAGCTATCATTCCCTAAACCCTCCATCCCCAACCTCCTCCCCCCAGCAAACACCAATCCACTTTCTGTCTCTTTAGATTTGCCTGTTCTGAACATTTCATATGAATGGAATCGGATAACTTGCAGTCTTTTGTGACTGGCTTCTTTCACTCAGCATGATGTTTTCAAGGTTCACCCATGTAGTAGCATGTGTCGGTATCTCGTTCTTTTTATGGTCAAATAATAGTCCACAGCATGGCTATACCACCTGTTGTCTATCCATTCGTCAGTTGATAGACATGGGGTGTTTCTATCCTTTGGCAGCTATGAATATTCATGTATAAGTGTGACTGTTTTAAAACCTCCTTTAAGAGAGACGAAAAAGTAAACTCCACCTATCAATGTGAAGTCCAGACAATTATCTCCTCAAAAGCCAATAAAAGAAAAAGGGTTGAAGGGGTGCTGGAAGGGGGACCCTGAGAGGCTCCTGGCATGCTGACGGTGGGCAGGCAGCCCCGGCTACACAGATCAAGCTCAAGCTGGAAACCTCTCAAAGGAAACCTACCCAGGCCTTCCCAGAAAGCCCTTCCACACAGAAAAGGAAGAGTGGCGAGCAGAGAAGAAAGAGGCAGGGAAAATATTTTCTATGCTATAAAATATACAGTCATAACAAAAAGGTCTGAGTCCATGGGGATAAATCTCTCATTTAACATTAAAAATACCGAAATTCTTGTCCACCTACCAAATCCCAGGGGCAGGACCTGCTTGAGGAGCACTTTAATACCATAGAGAAGAGGCAACTTTCCTCCTCAGGGGAGAATTCTGACGGTTGATCCAAGCTTCTTTAAAAAAGAAAAAAAGATTCCAATTGTGTCATTTGAGTCCACTGGTGGCCTCCAAGACTCCCCTGCACCCCCTTCCTGCCCGCCCACATGCTTAGGTGGACTCGGCCATCACTGCTGGACTGAGGAGTCCAGATTTCCTCCACCCTGACTCTGACACAAGCCAAGAGCCCTGTGTGTCCAGGGAAAGGAGGAACCCCACCAGGCCACTGCCATGCCTCCAACTCCTGTGTTCAAACACCAGGCTCCAGGGCCCAAGACAGGATGGGCTGTTGGAGATTACCAGGCACCACAAAGTGAAAAGATGAAAAGGCTGATGTCGTTTTGCCCTGTGGCCACAAAGCAAGTCAGCGGCCAAGTCAGGAGAACTGCCTGCCCTGTCTGCTGCTCCAGTCCCATCCTCATGGGCAACCAGCCCCATTGCTGTTCTAGTCCCATCCTAAAACAAGCCAGTTATCTCTGATACCTCCCTTCTGAGAGCCACAGAGCATGGTGGTGGGATGCAGAAGCAAAGGAACCTCCTTCTCCAGCCCTGTCTGTGCAGCCAGGAGAAAACCTCCCCTCTCCCCAGTCCCAGCCCCTACCACATGCCATGCACCATATCCACACTCTATTCATTCCTCAGAGAGTCCTTGCTGGCAGACATAAGTCCTGCAATGTGCTGGCTGCCAGAGAGAGCAGGCACTTGACCATGTTGGCCCCCTGCTGCCCTCTGCCCAGATTCTGTAGCTGCACCAGCTCCATCATGACAGGCATCCTCACTGCCACTCCCCTCAAGGCATTCGGTGCCTTCAAGCGTTGGGCCCAAGTTGAGCTATACCCATGGTTCTCAAAGTGTGGCAATCCCTGAAACCCTATCAGTCTGTGACCCAAAACTTTTTACAAAAATACAAGCTGTCATTTGCCTTTTTCACTCTCATTTTTACACTAGTGTATAGAGGGCTTTCTGGAGGCTACATGACTTGATATGGCAACTCTGCAAGTGCAGAAGACAGAATACAGCTTCATTATGACAGACACCACAGGCTTGCAAAAAGGAAAATAACGTGGCTCTTCGCAGCAAAATTTTTTTGGTTTGGAAAAGTTGTTTTTCAGAATACATCTATTATTTATATGAACATGTAACCAGTTTTATTTTTAAATGAATTAATAAATTTAAAAATTTTTCTCAGTTTTAATTTCTAATATAGTAGTAAATACCATGGACTATAATCCACATAAACAGAAGCCCTCTCAAACAGTGAATCCATGGCATCTTACTACACTGATGGACAGTGCCTGCATTGGGGTATGGGTGGGGACTTGATAATATGGGTAAATGTAGTAACCACATTGTTTTTTCATGTGAAACCTTCATAAGAGTGTATATCAATAATACCTTAATTAAAAAAAAAAGGATGTACATAGTGAATTGATCTACTTATGTTATGGATAAAACTGACAGGAGAAAGCCTTTAGATCATTCTATTCCCTAACCTGTAATATAAAGAATTATCATTTATACACATAATCTTTTCCTCATTATTGAAAACTCAATAAATAACAGTTACTATAAAAAAAAAAAAACAGAAGCCCTCTGAGGGCCTCAATAATCAAGAACAAAAAGTTTGAGACTCACTAACCTAGCCGGTTGCCCCACCCCACCCCAGAAGTCCATGGATCAGCGACTGGCATGTCCTGCCCCACAACACCCTGCTTCTCTGGTGCCCTGCTCCCAGTGTTGCAGGGCCTGGTCACAGTTCCCTGGCTCTCTGTCAGCCCAAACACAAACGAGCCTTCAATCCATCTCCACGTTTCTTCTGGAGTCCCTTCTCCTCAACAGCACTACCTTAAAAGGCCTCATCTCGCACCAGACTTGCCCCCAACGACTGCATCACAGTCCATCTGGAAATGAAACAGACTCCTGCACACAGCCAGGCAGGGACACCTTCCCCTCAACAAGGTGACATCTACGGTGGAGAGGAGGCCTGGGGTGGGGACTGGACTTGGCAGAGCCAACACCTGCTTGAGGGTCCCCTCCCCTGGATTCCAGGCACTAAGGGAGGCCAAAGCAACAGAAACCAAGCACCTCAAGTGTCAGAAGAACACAGGAGATACGTTGTGCATGTATGTCCTATTTATGTGTTTTTATATACATCACATATTTCATTCTATTAAGAAATATTAATGCAAGAATTAAAGTAAATTAAAGGGTTTCAAACAATGAAGAACCCTGGAGGCCTGCCTCAGAGGCCACTGCAGAGTGGGTGGGGCACAGGGCTCTGTGGGGGTGGTCTCGGTGGCACCATCCCTCCTCCTTGGCCTCCACCCCTTAGTTCCATGTTCTGTTTCAAGGGGCTCTGTGTTCTACTGCAAAAGAAATGAAGTTTGAAACCTAGTAAAAAATGGTGAACAGCCAGATAAGATCTTTTCCCTCCAACTGACCCCAAGATTCCTTCAGAAGCTCCCTACCAGCAGCTCTCACTCTGGGGTGCACCAGGGTCTCCCTACACTGTCCAGCCTTCAACTCCCCCTCAGTGCCCCTCTCCTCCCCAGCAATATTAAAGCCCCAACTTAGCTCCTGTAGGCAGCTCAGCTGATCTCCAGGTTAGACAAACAGGAAAAGAAGGAGGAACTGAAGCTCACGGTGGCTCAGCCACCCCTGCGGGTGAGCAGGGCCCCCTCTATCACTACCTCAGAGCCACACACAGCACCTGCACCCCTGACGGCTGCCCTGCAACCCAGTTCTCCAACCTGGACTCCTCCAAATGGGCAGCAACAGGCTTTGGGCAACACCATTTCCACTTCCTCTCACCAGCAGCCTGCAGTGCCGATGTGCAACTCAGTGTGTGGATCCAAAGCACGGCTAACTGAGTCACCCCAAGACCCAGCAATTCCACTGCTAGGTCTCTGCCCAGAGCTGCAAGTAGATGTTCAAACAAAAACATATACACGACTGTTCACAGAAGCACTATTCACAACATCCAAAAGGTGGAAATAGCCGAAACATCACGCCCAGATGAATAAACAAATGTACTATTCCCACATGATGGAATGTTATTCAGCCATAAAAAAGCAATGGAGTACTGATTCATGTACCGCATGGACAAACTCTGGCAGATGCTAAGTGCAAGAAGCCAGACAAAGGGTATATTGTATGATTCCACTTTGATGAAATTTTCAGAACAGGTAAACCCAGAGGGATGGAAAGCAAATTGTTCGCTGCTGAGGACAGGGGTGGGCAGCAGGGAGAAACTGCTAATAGTTACAGGGTATGCTTTAGGGTGATGAAATGTTTTTAACTACAGAGTGGTGGTATTTACACAATATTATGAATGTGCTGAATGCAACTGAATTGTACAGTTTAAAATGGTTAACTTTATGTTATACGAATTTCACCTCAAAACACAAAACAAAACCCATACCTGGAGCTCAGGCACAGGGGGTAAAGGCATGTAGCTGATGGCCAGCTCTCCATGCTGCCTTCTCACCCTCCCCACTCAGCTGCCCACACACATGCCCTGCAGCCCTGCCCATGCTCAGGGCCTCCCTGGACTGCAGCAGCTGGAGGAAGAGGGGGAAAGTGACATTTTAAAAAGCTTCTTCCCTGTTTGGTTCTGACAAGGAGCCCATGGCCACAGGATTTTTGGAACATGGCGCCATTTATGGTAAAGGGAGGAATGCTAGCAGGTGCACAGGTACAAATTTCTGGGGCAACAGTTTTGCAGGAAAAAGTCACACCCTGTCCTTCAAAAAGCAGTGCTTCCCATTAAGAAACAGGTAGGACAGGGGAGTGTGATGGGAGGGAAAAGAGAAAGAAATCTAAATGAGTTCAGCATAAACCTCATCCTCCAACCCCACCCCTTTCCTGCGCACACACACCCCCTGCCGGCAGGGCAGCCCCTGGCTCTGGACTAGGGGCCAAGGGCCACACACGGCTAGAGATCTAATGTCTGAAGGCCCACTTGCCCCTACTTGAGCTAGAATGGGAAACTGTGGAAGGGGGGGTGAGGTCCAGATTCAGACTGCCTGGGTTTGCGTCCCAGCTCTACTACTTACTGTATTGCCCTTGGGCACATGACCTCTTTCCATCTCAGTGTTCTTATCTCTCTACTCTGTAGGGCTACTATGAATATAAATGAATTAATAGCAGCCTGGCACACAGTAACCACTGTTAGCTATGAATGTCACTACTGCTACAATACATAATCCCAGAGCCCATCAAATGCTCCTTCAATTTAAGTATAGGATCCCCTCCACACTGTAGAAGGCTGCATGGCCACACTAGCTAACCCAACCCCTTCCCACCCCCCACCCTGAAGAGGAGGACCCCTCAGCTCATAGGGTTCGAGGCAGGAAGGGAGATGTGGGGACTGAGTGAGCAGACTGTTTGAGAGATGGCATCGCCTATTAGAAGAGCTTGCTCATACTCTCACAAGGAGCCACTTCTACTTGTTTAGATCCTATAGAAGGCTCCACTCTCTGGATGAACGTGCGATTTGTAAGGGCTGGGGGGGCAACAGAGGAGGAGGCTGGAAGGACCCACCTGCCAGGAGCAATGCTGGTGACCAAAGGGCCATACCTATCCGGCCCCAGCCCCGTGATTTGGTACCAGACCAGGGCTGCTCTCTGCCCTCCTTTGGCCATTTCACCCAGGCTCTGAAGCACGAGGAGTCTGGCTCCCAGACAAGTGCCAGCAAGATAGATGCCTTCTCTTAATCCTCTTCCATCTTGCGGATGGCAACTCAGACACTTCCATGCAAAGTGACTTCTGAAAGAGGACGTGCACTTGGAGGAGTTCAGGGGTGGCTGATGCACTGGCCACTGCCCTCTGGAGCAGCCTACGCCCTCTAATGGAAAGTCTTAAAACTTGGACTGATGGCACCGTGCCTCTTCACTACCTACCCTCTAAAAATTCTTAAAACCAGTTAAATCTTTAAACTTGAACATGTTCTAAAAATTAAACCCACATGGGCAAACTGACTATGCCCTTCCAGTCCCTGCAGGCTAATGTGAGGAAGTCGCTAGGGTGGTACCTTGCAGCTCAGCAGGAGAGGAGGCAGCCTGGGTTTTGTTCTGGGGGCTTTGGGGTACACAGAGACAGACACACAGAGTCTGAGTGTCAACCATCCCACAAAATCATAAAGTGGGTCCTGAGTCAGTGCTTGCAAGATGAACCCCATTTACCGAGCACCCACCATGCACCCCAGCATTTACAGATCAGGCACTTGCTGTCATTTGCGTCTTCTACCTTCCTCACAGGCACCCAAGGATGTAGGTGTCATCAAACTCTGAAGAACCTGTTCATGAGCATCAAAAATGGAGTCATGATGTGAACCCAAATCTGAGCTGAAAGCCCCCACTCTCAACCTTACCTGAGCACGTTTAAATGAAAAGTGGGACTATGTCAGATTTCTAGGTTAGAGTGGGTCCCCAAGCAGAAGACGAATGAATGCCCCGATGGCACCGAGCCCTGAGGCCCCCCACCCCAGGCGGCTCAGCAGCCCCTTGGTAGAGAGGCCCTGAGTGTGGTGCCCAGCAACCCAGGAGACTCGGAATCTTTCTCTGATTCAACTGGGACTCTCAGCAGCTGCTCCCTCTCCCCTTGGCCCCTTTAAGCTACGGGCCAGGGCTAATAGGAGGTACGAGATCGCATCTGCACACCACAGAGCCTCCCTGGTCGGCTTGTTAAAACCAGTGCTTTAGTACATACAGAGATGGAAGTCACAGCTATTTCCTGATTCTGAAATCCTCAGGGGGAGAAACAGTGCTTCCCGTCCAGGGTTGTGCCAAAGGTGTGGCCACTACCACAAGCAGCCTGTCTGGGGAACACAGGACACCCTGAGGCTGAGGAGATTTTAGGACCTGCACAGTGACCTGCAAAATATCCTGTGCCACCACCCTCCACCCACGCACACCCACAATTAAAGAATCTAAATCAGGGCAAGGCCCTGTTCCTGATAGCAAAGGTTAACACTTGCTATGAGACACAGGGAGACCAAACAGAACCTTGGAAAAACCCACAATGGCCTTCCTGTGACCAGGGCAGGTCGCTGAACCACCCTGGGTCTCAGCAGCTCCACCAGCTAACTGGGGACAATCCCTCACCTGTGTAACAGCAGACCCTGCAGGCTACTCCTCCTGGGGCTGGAATTAGAAATCCATTAAACAGCTTTGATTTAGTTTGCAATACCCCAGCCTCCCACAGAAACAGTACCAACTTAACAAGTCAGAATGGCTTTCCCAAGGGGAAGGACTGGCTCCTAGCCTCACGTGGGGACCATGTGGAAGTGAGTTCTGTATCACAGCCCTACCGCTTGGCAGCTCAACGACCTCTCTGAAACTCCCTGTCCCCTCCTCCACTGGTAGCCATGCTGCCACCAGCCACAATCACGCCCCAACTGCCAAGGGTAGAATGAGATTATGGTATGTGACACATGATTCAGTGCAATGGAGGCTCAGAAGGATTCAAGAGACCCAACCACACACCCTCACTGCAAACTGCCCCACAGCCCGGGGCTGGCCACCATCCAGCATAGCACGCAGATGCCAAGCTGAGCGTAAGGGGAGGAAGGACTGCAAGGGTTACAGGCTCCAGGCAAACCCAGGCTGTGGTTTCTTGCAAACTAGGATGACCCTGACTAAGAAACCAGCAAGTGGTTTGGAAGATGCCAGACCCAGTCTCCTGAGACAAAATGCCAGCAAATCAACCCACTGGCTCTCCAGCCCCCAAAGGAAGTGAAAGTAAGACAGGAGCAGTAGGGCTGTGCATTCAGGGCTCCGTCCCAGCACAGCTGGCAGCCTGCCATAGTTGGTCGCACAGAACCCTCACCTGCTAAAACTGGAGGAGCCACAAAAATCTAGGGCACGGTTTTCAAACTTGTCTCTGGGAGCCCACAGGGATTACTGGAGATTCCACGGGTGGGAGGCAGAGGTGGCCGAGAGGCCGAGCTCCAGGCTCCAACCCCGTGTTGCCCAGAACCATGTAGTTTTTTGTTTCATACATGGTATTTCCATCCAAGATTCCTTTGAGTAAAAGGCTCCACAATTTAATGAAAGTTTCAAAACCCGTGATCTGGTCCAACTGTGTCATTTCAGATAGGAAAGTGAGTTACAGAGAACAGTTCCAAGGATAAAAGAAAAGCCTGTATTCTCAGGTTAAATGCTTCCAGATTAGCATCCTGTGCTCTTCACACCTCTTCCTGAGCCTCCTTCCCCCTATAGGGTGGGATGCTGGTGATAGGATGTTACTTCCCTCTCCTCTTTTCCCTGATTGCAATGCTCTATCCTCTCTTTCAAGATATAATGGTAGCTTGGGAACAATTTAAAGATAAACATTCCAAGTCAAATTTATTTCAGCTAACCAGCATCAGGGTCCTAGTAATCAGCAGTAGCCCAAACAAAGGCTATTCCCCACAGAAGAAGCCATCAGCTTGCTTCCCGGAGCGTTAATTACCACAAAGGGGGTTCGGCAGCCTCTACAGGCCTGCCTGGCTCCTTCATCCTCCATGCATTCCGTTAGTGCAGCACTCCCTGTGAGCAGGATGTAGGCACCCACTTTGTAAGCAGGAACCAAGACTCAGAGCATGACCTTACTGGGTCACCCTACACATCTGGGCCAAGAACAGAACATAGTCTTTGGTTATAGTCGTTTCGTGTGACAAGGCAAAAAGAGCTCAGAGGGAAAGGTCAACTAGCGGGCTAGAACACATGGAAAAAAGCAACTAGAATACAGCTGCGAAACACTCAGCATACAAAGGGCTATGTCAGAATGCAGTCACCAGCCCGCCCTGCCAGGGCTCTCACTTACTCCCCACTCTGCCCTGGCCAGCAACCTCCTCCTCTGCCTCTGGAGGGCGAATGGGGATCAGAGCCCCAGAACTCTCAAACATTCTAAAAGGAGTCACCAAAGAGAATGTGACATTCAAAGAACAAACCCCCAAAAGTTTGCAGAAAGACACGAGGGGGTGGGGGGCCCACAAACAGGAGCAAAGGAATGAGAGGATCAGCATTCCAGGAATCCTGCAAACGCCAGGCTGTCTGCACGCCACCCCACGAAGAAGGAAAAGCCCACAAGCACAGCCTTTCCATCTTGTACTTCCCCGACGGGTCTCAAGGGCCCAGGTGAGGGCAACACCCAGCAGGACAGGCAAGGCCACAAGCGGTGCTGAGCACTCACAAAGTGGCTCATGTGAACTGGAAGATGTGGCACAGGTAAAATCACACATAATGATTTCTTTACACGTCAAAATGACACTATTCTGAATACGTTAGGTTAAGGTACAATTAAAATTAATTTCACCTGTTTCTTTTTACTTTTTTAATGTGGAAACTAGAAAATTTTAAATTACGTATGTGGCACACATTATACTTCTACTGGACGCGGCTGACCTAACCCAGGGGTTGGCAAGCTATGCCACTATAGGCCAGCTCTAGCCTGTCAGCTGTTTTTTTAAGGCCCCAAGACCAAGAATGGCTTTTACATTTCTAAATGTAAGTACCTACATAAACAAGGACCTTGATTTTGCCTATTGACCTATAAAGCCTAAAATATTTACTAACCCGACCTTTAAGAAAAATTGGCCAATCCCTGGTCTGGACTCTAGAAACAATCTGATGTTCATTCCAACGACACCGGAGCAGAAAGCGAGCTTGGGATTTGTGTGTGTGTGTGTGTGATTCTTACACATTTATCTTTTTAATTGAGGTAAAAGTCACATAACATAAAACTAACCATTTTAAAGTGAACAAATCAGTGGCATTTAGTACATTCACAGTGTTATGCAACTAGCATTTCTATCTAGTTCTAAAACATTTCATCACCCCCAGAACAACCCCAATCCCATTAGCAGGCACTCCGTGCTCTCCCCTCCCCCAAAACCCTGGCAACTACTGACCTGCTTTCCATTTCTTTGGATCTACCTATTCTGGACATTTTATATAAACAGAATCACAGAATATGTGACCTCTGTGCCTCATTCTTTCACTTAACATCCCATATTTAAGGTTCAGTCATGCTGTGGCATGTGTTGGCACTTTATTCCTTCTTATAACTGATAACTCCATTGCCTGGCTATACCATACTTTGTTCACCTACTCAACCACTGATGGATATTTGGATTGTTTCTGTTTGCCTATTATGGCTACTGTGGATAGTGGTGTTAGGAACATACACATAAAAGTATTTGCTTGAATACCTGTTTTCAATTCTTTTAGGTACATGCTAGGAGTGGAATTACTGGGTCGTATGGTAGTTCTTTGGAGGAGCTGCCAAATCACTTTCCACAGTGGCTGTACCATTTTACATTCCCATGAGCAATACACAATGGTTCTAATTTCTCCATATCCTCACTGACACTTAAATACTTTCTCTTTTGAAGAAATAACACCCATTCTCCTTAAAGTTTTCCAAAAAATAGAAGAGGAGGGAATACTTCCA
>JAQQAC010004778.1:534231-562088 GCA_029783875.1 Phataginus tricuspis | reverse complement strand
GGGGGGGACCTGATGAAGGGGGTAGTTTAATCATCACAATATTGCTCATGTAATTGTAGGTTAATGATACTAAAATAAAATAAATTGTAAAAAATAAATAAATAAATAAGTCAAGGAAATGAAAAGTACAGCATAGGGAATATAGTCAATAGTATTGTAATAACTTTGTATGGTAACTACACTTACCATGGTGAACATTTTGTAATGTATATAATTGTCAAATCACTGTTGTACACCTGAAACTAATATAATATTAAATGTCAACTATAAAAATAAATAAATAAATAAATACTTTCTCTTTTATTATAGCCATCCCAGTGAGCATGAAGTAATGTCACACTGTGGTTTTGATTTGCATTTGCCTAATGACTTACACTGACCATCTTTTCATGGGCTTGTTGGCCATCTGTGAGGTCTGGGATTTTTGACACACTCCCTGCCAAACAATCTACAACTCTGCACACAAATCACCCATCCCCTAGAGGGGCTGGGCATGAAGTTTTCCAATTGCTTCTGAGACAAAGGTTAAGTCAAATCAAGAAGTTCCAAACCCTGGAACTTCTAAGAATGTCAGAGGAACAGGAAAATCAACGGAATGATTCACACATACCAGAGCATGGCCCGCCCACCTCTCGTCCCCAAGGCCCCAGCAGCCCTGGCAGTGGAGTACAGGCAGGGGGCAAGCACAGAATTAGACTAAGAGGTCTGAGAGGAGGCAAAGGAGGACAGAAGGGCCCTGGGAGAGATCTAGAACAACCACCTGATTCTCCAGGGGGAAAATCAAAAGACAACCCAGCTAAGGTCCCAGAACAAAACAGTGGTAGACCTAGGACTAGCACTTAGGTTCAGATGCAGTGACTCCTTCCACAGCAGATGCCCAAAGTCACACAAGCTGGCAGGAGAATGAGACAACACATCAAAGCAACATCCACCTGCAATCCCAGAAGCCCACACTGAGGCTTGGAAAAGGTCTTGGAGGCCAAGAACCCTGGGTTCCAGACATGCTGCTCCCACTACCCACCAACCCATCTGATTCACCTCCCTCTCCTTATTCCGTCCTACACAGCCTCCTGAGCGACTGTATTCACTCCCTCAACTTCAGAATCCCTACCCGGGCTCTGACTCCTCCTCCAGCTCTAACCGCCTACTGCCTGAGTGGGTGATGCCATGAAATTTATTTATTCCAAAAAACATGAAACATGAAACAAATTTATTCCAAATATGTTATTCTCAATCTCCGTTTAAAGGTACTTTTTTCCACCCAGGTTTCCTCAATCTCCACCTCTGATCAACTGCCAATATCCTGCCCCTAGTTTCTGATGACTCCTTCCCTCCAGGCCAGCACTGACCCAGAGACCTTTACTGTAATTAACCTGGACTACTTCAAGAACATCTATTATAGCTTCTTTCTGCCTTTAGCCGGAATTATTTTCCTAAAACACAAATCTGATGAATTAAAAAGCTAAGCATAAACATAACTATAAAAGAAGTAAGAAAATACTAGACTATTTTATAATCTTGGAAAGAAGAGCTGTGTAAGCATGAGATTAAAACTACAAACTATAAAGGAAAACATGAAAATGTAACTGCATTCATATTTAAAACTACCATATGAAGAAGAGAAATACATAAAATTAAAAGACAAGTGGCACCCTGGGAAAAAAAACCTGCAATAGATAACAGGTGTCATATTAATATGTAGAGCAGGATTGGCAAACTGTGGTTCACAGGACAAATTTATAAATACAGTTTTACTGGAAACAGCCATACCCACTATTTTATGAATTGTCTACAGTGTCTTTGCACAGCAGCTTTTGAGCTACAATGGCAAGTTGCACAGCTGCCACTTTAAAGATCATATGGGCCACAAGGCTAAATATTTTCTACCTGGCCTCTTACAGAAAAAGTCTGTAGACTCCTGACCTAGAAGAGGCTAACCTCACTGGTAATCAGGGAAATTATTGAAGAATTAAATCATTCAATAATATCCAACCCTGGCAATGGTATGACACAGCCTTTTTTGGAAGGCAATTTGGCGATATCTGTAAAAAAAAAAAAATGTAATGTCCTTGATGTCAACCCAGCCATTCTATTTTTATCTGCCCCCAGAGAAAAACTTGCATTTGTGCACGCACACACACCCAAAAGCATTTAGAAAGCTGTTTGCTTTACTGTTTATAACAGCAAAACCTGGAAATAAGCTTACGGTACAGCCCTGATGGTACAATATGCAAAATAACTTTGGTATATGTAATACCATGAAGAGCCGTAAGACATGTCATTAAGCAGAAAAAAAAATATGTTGTAGAGCAAATATGTACATACTTTAGGTTTAAAAAAGTTTAAACTGTATTTGAGCACTTAGGTGTGCATGAAGAGAAATGCATAGAAGAGCAGGAGGATAAATGCCTTAAAGAGGGGCTGGCCTCATGATCACTGTTCTATCCTCTAGCCTTGATGGTCTAAAATAAGCTCAGGGCAGGGAGGAGCAGCCGGAAGCAGGGACTTGGGGGAGACTGATGGGAACCGATTGGCTGAGGTTTTCTAATGGAGCCATAAGGATGAGAGTTAAGAGGCTGGGGGAGGGCCGGATGCAGAGAGCAGCAGCTAAGGCTGTTGGCAACAGCCCCAAATCTTCCTCCTCTTTTCAAGAGCAGTTTCTTCCTGAAAGATCCCAGGAGGTAGAAGTCTGGCCTAAGCTCTCCCAGCACAAATAACCCCACTCAATTATTTAAAAAACTACCATTCTTGCCCTGGAGGGCTCAGGCCTGTTACAAGACCCACAATTCAACTGTAAATACGGTGAAAGAGTAAAGTACTTTAAATTTGTGATACCCCCTCAATCCAATTAATCAATAGTTTTTTAAATTGTAACAGATTTAATCCAAATATGCAGATTCCATTCTACTTTTTAGCTAAGGTTAAGAATCAGAAAACAGGCCCTATGAGGTATAAATATCCAATTTACCAATTTTGGTAGTTGCTTTTAATAACCAGGAAACTCTCAGAACAACTCTGCCAAGCCCAGAAACTTCCTAAATCCAAGTTTACTATTCTGTAGGTGATTTCTGTACATTTGTTTTTTAAATTGCAAGAGAAAAGAGTTTAATAAGATACCAATCCTTGCTGTTCCTAACAGCCTAGTGAGAGAGGTAAGCCAGGGATCCGTACTCCCAATTTATAGAAAAGGAAATGAAACTATACAGAGGCAGAGGGACTTATTCAAGGTCACACAGCTGAAAGTGACAGCCAAGACTAGAAGCAAGGTCTCCTGACTCCTGAAGGACTTTCATCACCATATAAACTGCTTCCCAGAAAAAGGCATCCAATTGAGAAGAGGGAATCTCCCATAAAAGCCCACCACCCCACACCCCAGAACACCAAGAAACATTTCCACCCTTCACAAGCAGACCTGGCCCTCCAGTCCTAACAATCTGTGACTCTGCAGCCCTGAGTATTTGGTTAAGATTTTGGTTTTAGATGAAAGGAGTCTCTTCCTGGTTGTTGGGAACCTGACCTCCACAGAAGGCACCATATCCCAGGCCATAACCACTGCCCTGCCGCCCCACTCTGGCCTGCCATGTAAACAAGTCACTTAGGTAGCATTCAAATCAGCCAAGCCCATACACTTCAAAACAGTATTTTCCATCTAAGGGGTTCTTCTGCCGAAGGAGTGGCTATAACTAGGTTCCACTGGACCGGAATGTGAAGGGAGCTCCCCTGGCCTCACTGCGGGGATAGAAAGAGCTATGAAGAGGGTGGAGACTTGGGAAGAGGGCAAGGAAGGTCCACAGACACATCCCAAGAAGACAGAACAAGGCTTGGTCAGGAAATCCAAGGAATCTGCATGTCTCAAAGCCCTCCCAAGTGTTCAGAGAGTAATGAGGGCAGTAGGGATGCAGCCCAGATTCTTAGGGAGCTGTTACCAATACAGATTCTCTCATCTCCATGGCTAGGGTCCCAGTATTCTGTATTTTTAAAGACTGTGACTCTGATGCAGGTTTAGGAACTGTTAAATAGTCCAAAGCCCTCCTCTGACAGAAGGCTGAGGAAGTGACCTTACTTCCAGGAGGACCCACAGGTCTCCTCAGTTCTTGCCCAGTGACCTGAGAGCTGGGAGGGTAAGGTGGGGAGAGGAGCCCCCAGTTCTCCTCTCAACAAAAAGCCCTCCAGTTTAAGTTCAAGAGTAAGACCCTCCTCCCCAGACTTCAGGACCCTCCACCTCTCTCCAGTCGGACAGTGAAAATGATTTAGAAAAAGGGAAAGCTGGGTCTGATCAGAAGGGAAGCCCTAGTCTACCACAGTCCATTCTGGGTAGACAAGACTACGTCTGGTCCTAAAACAGACTGTGAGGGGGGTCCTGCAAGGCAGCAAGCAATCCCCAAAGTGCTTTGTTCCCACTGAGAAACACCAGGCATTTTTTAGTCACCCAAAAAGCATGAATCACACGGCAGGGCTTTGAGAACGGGAAAGGATGTTATTTTTCGGCATACTTGAGGGTTTTCCCTTTGTCCGGAGTCTGTCAATACACTCCCCCCATCTCCATCCTCACCCCCCAGCACAGGCGCTAGTTTTTCTGCTCCGTTTTTATTTTCCTCAGGAGCCTTCGGATGCACCCCACCCCGCCGGCCTCGGAACTGGGCAGCGTCCGGTCCCTTTTCCGCAGCGGACGGTGGTCTCGCGGGCGTTGTGGCTGAGGGAGGCGCCCGCCGCCCCGCCGCCCCGCCGCCAGGCACCCTCGCCAGCCCCACCGGCTCGTCCCAACACCTGGCGTCGGTGCGCCCGGAAGCTTGCAGCCGCAGTGGAACCCGGGGTTGGCGGCCACGCCGGGACCGGGACCCCCACCCGCTCACCTGCGTCAAGTCCTCGTCGTTGAGCAGATGCGACTCGCGAGGCTTGAAGCAGTTCTGACACTTGCTCTTGTTGAAGATGTTGGCCTGGAATTTCCTGCACGGGTTCTCCTTGGCCGCCGACATGGTAGCGCGGCGGCGGCAGGCGCACACTCCGCGAGGGACGGCGACTGGCCGTGCGGCGGCACCATGCACGGCCGCCTTGGGCGGGCTCAGGCGGGCTCAGCGCGGGCGCCGCGGCATGCCCCCGCCGGCCGGCCGCCTCACAGCCGGGCGGTGGACTCAGGCTCGGCCGCGGCCGAAGCGCGCCCCCGGCGGTCAGGGCGGCCTGGCGAGCGCCGGGATGCGGGCAGGGCCTCTCCTCGCACGACGGCGCTGAGCTGCACGGCGCGCCCGGGCACCTCGGCGCCGGCCCCGGGCCCCGGGCCCTCACAGAGCGCGCGGTCCCGGCCGCCCGCCCGCACAGCCGCCGCCCCGCCGCCGCGGGCCCATGGACGCGGCCTCCCGGGCCCGCTGCCTCCTCGGGCTCCCGCCCGCCGCTCAGGCGCCGTGTCGCCGCCGCCGCTGCTTCGGCGCCCAGCGTCCACAGCAAATGGTACCGGAGCGCCTAGCGAACTCCCGGGGCGGGCGGGCGGCGAGCCGGGAAGGCGGGGCGGTAGGGGCCGCGCGGGGCGGGGCCGCGCCCCGAAGCGATCGGCAGCCCGACTGGCCAGTGGCAGCGGCGCGCTCCCCCTAACAAAGAAACCAGTCGACCAATGGGAATCGGGGGCGGGGCCGAGGGGCCGCCCGGCGCAAGGTAACTTGTGTAGGAAAAGGAAGGTGGGGGCGCGGGGATGGGACGTTCAGGTTTGGTGGACTGGCGCCGAGGCTGGCCGAGTCCTGACAGCCGGCCCGGCTCGGCGCGGGCCGCGGGGACTCCGTGGAGCCGACCTCCGGGCTGGCTTTCCGCAAACTTCCCACTGCAGCCTCGCCTTCCTGCGCCGGTTCTGTACCCCGAGCCCATCTATGAGAGGATCAGCTTAACACCTACTGTGCGCCAGGCCCCCGTCGTGGTAGTCGTAGTTACAATTATTAATATGGGCCAGATAGGCATTAGCTCATGAGTTCCATTTTCCATTGTCATCCCCATTTTAGGAGGAAATCGAGGCGCGGACAAGTTAAGAAACAGGACGTAGTGTTTCAAGGGATGACTAAGAAGATGTCAGTCCTATTATGGGAGATTAGGGAAGGCTGCCCCCGTGCCAGGTACTGAGCTAGGCATTCTTTCCCCCATTAGGTGCTTGAGAAAATTAAGGCTCAGACGACTGAAGTGATAAACGCACGGTTGCTCTGCACGGAGAGGCAGAACTGTAGCTCCAGCGCACCGCTGTCCAGCCTGAAGGCCAAAAGACCACCCGGCTGAGACTGTACTGGAGGCACAGGAGAAGGCTCAGGAGCCCGGAGAGGGGGAACTGAACTCAGGAAAAATGAGGGCGGCTTCGAGGAGGAAGGGAGATTGAAGCAGCTCGTGAGCGATGGAGGGCGGTGGAGGTGGAGGTGGAGGAGGAAGGAGCTGGGCGGGTGAAGCTAAAGGGACTCATAAGGGCCAGATCACTCAGGGCCTTGGATCCAAGCTCAGGCGTGTAAATGTCATCCTGCTGGCAACCTGGAGTCTAGAAGGGGAGTTTTTAAACAGGGCGGTGAGCTAACTCAGCCTGCACAGAGGAGGTGACATTGAAGCATGTGTTAGCGGCAGCAACAACAGCTGTTGTTCAGGAATGGGAAGGTTTTAGGAGTCATAGAAAATGCTTCTAGAGCTGTGTACTTTTCCACTGATAATCGGGTGACTATCCCAGGGAGGTGGATTTCAACTTAGTGTAAGAAAATGCTTTCTTCCAAAGGGAGCTGAAGGAAGGTGATCACAGTCCTGCAGAGTCTAAGGGGGAAGCCCAGCTCCACCCCTCACCAGGTCAGTGGCAGTGGGCAAGTCCCCTCACCAGCCTGCTGCCTCAATTACTTCATCTACAAAACTGGCATGATAGTATGGTTGTTGTGAGCATTGCATGTTACAGTCCTTGGAAAATATTTAGCATAATGTGGCAAAATGCTAACTGGTGAGTCTAGGCAAAGTGTTTATTGTATGATTCTTGCAACTTTTCTGTTGGCTTAAATTTTTGTGGAATAAAAAGGTCTGTGTGTAGGGGGAAGACAGACAACTCTTGCCTGCATAGAATACTTAGAAACTGATACCAATGGTGGCCTCTGGGAGGGGAGCTGGGAGGTTGAGAGGTGACCTACTTTTAATTTTCACTGTAAGCCCTTTGTTCCTTTTGGATTTGTTATTGTGTACATGTACAACTTGATTTAAAATGTATATTTTTAATTCTACCCAGGCCTGAAGGCCAACCCAAAAGCCACTTCTCTTAAGAAAACATTTGGCATATTCTGCTCAAGTCAGTGGACACATGCAGCACCTGCCTTAAACGGAAAGGGTCCACAGCTGGGGGTATAAAGAAGCTTTTGATATAGGCCTGCTTGGAAGGAGGTCATACTTAGCAAGTGAAGACAGAAACAGGAGGCAGACAAATTCAATCCAGGGTGTTGTGGGTGTCCGGACGAGGGCATCTACCTCGGCATGCAGCTTCAGGGAGGGCCCCTTGCAGGAGGCAGTACCTAAGCAGAGTCCTGAGCTGAGTAAGACCCAGCCAGGAGAAAGTAGAGGGAAGACTTTCCAGACGGAAGGAGCACCAGGAGCAGAGACTCCGGGCCATGAAAGCAAAGGGTGTGTCTGAATACAAGCCCCTAGATATTACTGGGTAGCACAGAAAGGGGAGGGTAACAAGCGCAGTAAGAGTGATGGGAGGTGTAAAGAGGTGGTGCGTGCAAAGATTTAGCCCATGACAACCTGTTATGGCAGATTAAAGCTCAGCCTCCTCAGAGAGATAGATGGTGGTGGTCATGATGATCATTATTATTGTTTTGTTTTCATTTTACAGAGGCTCACAGCATTTAAGAACTTGCCTGTGGTCACATTGTTGACCCTCTAAGTGAGGATTCAGGCCCATACAGGCCAACACCAGAGCTACCTGAGCAACACGGAGCCATTAACTGAAATTTTTTAGATTAAGCCCATAAATAAGGGCTGTTGGCCTGGATAAGGAATCAGAGGGGGGAGCTGGAAAGGCAACCTATCAGAAAACTATGACAAGAGTCCAGAGAGTAAGGAAGGTAGGGGCCTGCTGTAGCACAGGGTCAGGAGGAGAAGACCAGAATGAAGTTGGGAAGTATTCAGGTGTTGGAATAGGTGTATTTAACCATTCATTCTGCTCTCCAAAACTTAACTAGACTGTGAGCTCCCTGAGGGCAGGGCTGGATCTTGGTCACTGTTGCATTTCCTCTTCCGACTTCAGTGCCTGGCACATAGGGGGTGCTCAAAAAGTACATGCTGAGGGAATGCATGGAAGCTTACTGTTCATCTTATTTGGTCATATCTCCCACACCAGATTATAAAGACCCACACAAACAGGGTCCATATCTTATAACCCCGGGTTCCATTTCTAGGAGTCTAGAACAGCACTTCACACAAAGCCAAATACTCAGTGTAAACATGTAACCATTCACTGGGCTCCATACTTAAGATTTACTCACTTTATTGTATACATCTCAGTGTGTAATCTATGTTTCAAATAAGCAGTGCACAAAAAAGCAAGCAAAGGCCCCCAAGTGGGCCCCAAACGTAGGTAAGTCCTGCTCTGTGCACCTGATGGCATCCTGTAAGGGAACAGAGCCAGAGCTTAACACACATGCAAGGGCGTGCACATACACACACACACACACACACACACGTAACCACCACTTGAACTCCATCGCTACAGAGTAGTCTGTTCTGTCCTTGAACTGTGTAGAAGTAGAATCTGCTCTCTCCGTGGCTGGCTCTGCTCACTCACAATAGGTCTGTGAGATTCATCCACTGCGTGTATTCGTGCTTTTTCACTGCTGCAGTGTAGTCCGTGGTGTGAGTGTAATAGTTCATCTAGCTTCCGTGAATGACCTTTGGGATGTTTCCAGTTCTAGGCCATTATGAACAAAGATCTTAGGTACACCCTTGTGCATGTCTTTGGCAGACAAAAGTCCTTGCTTTGTTGGCAACACCCAAGAGGGGCTAGTGGGGCTGTTTGGTAAGCATATGTTTAACTTGACATAGCCAGCATACAGCTCTCCCGACCTGGGCACTGGCTCTCCTCTAAGAAGATTTACCTTGGGGAATGTGTTGCCTCTACAGATTACGAGGGCCCTCCCATGGAAATTCTGAATCCGTCTATCTATTGGAGCTCAGGAATCTGGTTTTTAAAGAAGTGTGCGAAGCATTTCTTATCTTCAAGAAGGTTTTGGAAACAGTGGATGGAGACATGGTTCTCTCATCAGGATTTTAAAAATACCTATGGCAGGCTCCTATTCCTAAATATTCTGATTTAATCAGCACCTGGAAACGCTCCTGGGGAGGATTCTAATGTCCATGCAGGCACACAGACCCCTGGCTGAGGGAGAGTGGAAAGGAGAAGATGGAGGTCAGACAGACCTGGGATGGTCCTGGTAAAAGTAACCTGCCTAAATCCATCCACCCCTACCCAGCTAGTGGCCTAACCGCCATCTTATTGCCTCTTATGGTTCCATGAGTTGAGTGGGTTCAGGAGAGCAGTTCTGCCATCCTTGCCTGGGGGTCTTTCATGAGTATAGAGTACAGTCAGGTGACCAGGCTGGGTCCTCTGGAAGCTCAACTGCAGCCGGGCCATCTGGCCCACTTCCTTCCCTTACAGACTCAGAGCCTCTCCTTTCCCTATGGCCTCTCCCAGAGTCTCTTAAGTGGCACCTCAAGCTTCCCCTAAGTATTCCAAGGGAGGGAGGACACAGAAGCTAACAGTCGCCTTAAAGGCAGGCCTGGCACTGGTGCCCCAGAAATTCTGCCTTCTATCAGCATAAGCTACCCCAGACTCAGGGTGGGGAGGGACCACACAAGGGTATGAACCCCAGGAGACTGGGGCCATCTTTCAGACTGGGCACCACAGACAACACCCACTTCATAGGGTTATTGTGAGAATTAAATACATTGCTATACGTGAAAAGTTTAGGATGATATATGAAACGTAGAAAGTGCTCAGAAACTATCGGCATTTATTATTATGCCAATAACTCGATGCTGGGCTTGACAAAATTTTTCTGCAAAGAGCCAGATTCTAAATATTTTAGGTTTTACAGGCCATATGGTCTCTGTTGCGACTACTCAACTGTGCTATAATCATATGGAGCCACTCATAGAAAATACATAAGTGAATGAATGTGGCTGTGTTCCAATAAAACTTTATTTATAATAACAAATAGCGGGCCAGATTTGGCCACCTCTCTTGGGTCTACTCTTTTTCTGTCGCTTGGGCCTCCATAATCTGGCCAGTCTCTCAGAAAGGTTGGTCTCCCTCTTCTGGTCTAGCTCCTGTCAGATACCACGTCCCCTCTTGGGGAATTCCATGGCCATGGAGCACATGTGGCTGGGCTCTGTGCTGGGTGCTGAGTATCCATTACATATAATGCAGCTGAACCCAACCATCACCATTTAGAGTCAACTCTGCAGTACCAAGTGGTGCCTGATGGGGGCCCTCCCTCCCTAATCCTCATAGTCTCCCCAGGCCACCCCAAAATGAACATATCTTTTAATTAAAATAATATAAATGCAGTTTTGAGAAAAGCCTCCTAGGCCTGTCCAATTGCCACCTAGGATTAGTACTAGTTTCAGTTTACAGATGAGGAAACTGAGGCACACAGAGGTCAAGAACCTTATTAGAGGTCATACAGCCAGTAAATGACAAGCCTGGACTCTGACGTGGATAGCATTTTAATAACCACCACCTTAGCAAAGGTGCTGCTGGACTGGGAAACCTAGGCCCTGCGCCCTTCCCTGAGGTTTCGATGGCTGCCCGTGAAGCAAGATCAGAAGCTCCTGGAGGCCCCTCCCGGCTCTGACTGCGGGATGTTTCCCACTGCCGGCACCGAAGGACAACAGCACTCAGATCTGTACTGGGAGGGAATGACATTCAGTGGACATACAAAGTCCACCACAAGGGCGACTTAGCCATTCTACTAAAATTTTAAATATGCATACTTTTGGGCCTAGTGATTCCCCTTCTAAAAAGATAGGTTGTAGAATTGCTCACACGGGTATACAAGGGTATGTTATGTATAAAGGATATCCGGCATCATTGTTCTAAAGAGCAGAAGATTGGAGACACGCCAGCTGTCCGCCATTAGAGGATCAGATAAATAAATTATGGTTGTTTGATACTGGGGAGTGCCATGAGGCTATCCAGGATGAGAGAGTGTTGAAGAGGCCAACTGACTGCAAAATACGGAGTATATAGTGGTAGCTCATTCCTGTTCTAAGTATATATGTGTCTACAATGTACATAGTTCATATTTGCATGGAAAGAGTCTAGAGGTGCATCTGCCAAACCGTTGTAATTAACCATGGGTGGTAAGACAATGGGAACTCTCACCTAAGTTGTAGATTTATATCATGTGAAAAAGTTTTAACAAACTTTTGATTTTTTACTAATAAGAGTCATATGGGGAAGTCACCGTACCCATCCCTGCTTCAACAGTCATCAACTCATTGTCATGAATCTCATTTCAGCACACCTCCTCCTGCCCCTACCCTCCCATGTTATGCTGAAGCAACCCCAACTTATATCATTTCTTCTACAAATACTTTAATGTGTGTCTCTAAAAGATAAGGACTGTTTTTAAAAAGTGGCCACAATAACATTATCACACCTAAAACAAACGAACAATAATTCTTTAGTATCATCAAATGTCCAGTAGGTAATTTCCAGTTATCACATAAAAGCATGAATTATTTCTGTAGTAAGAAAAAAAAACTTTGAAAAATAAAAAGAATGTAAATCCAGAGGGCAGACTGTACAACTTTCCTGGAGGTTTGTTTAGTGATACATATTAAAAGCCTTAAAAATGTGCTTATCTTTTTTTTTGACCAGCAATTCCAACCCATGAATTTATTCCAAGAAAACAAAATGAAAGAGGTCCACAGATACTGTTCACCAGAGTATTCAGGGCCTGTTACAGAGAAGTTGCTTGAAAAAGATTTGTTGATTCTGAGATTGAGCTACAGCATCCTTTGTAGCTTTGTTTGTAAAAGAAAGAACTGAAAGCCACAGAAACCTGTAACTTTAGGGTATGTGCTAAATGATGGCAGAGCAGTAAACAGAACGTTGTCCTTTTGTTTAAAATCAGGTTGTAATAACACACATAGATATTCCCCTTTAAATAGGCAGACCTTCATCCCCCTCCTTTGAGTGTGGTGTGGACTTCATGATTGGCATGCAAAGAATGGAAGGAGAAAAATAGTATTTTTACAGCGGAGAACCCAGCAGATGCTCCTCAGGGGCGATGGATCGGTGGCTATCAGGTCCTTCTGTCTGATGCAAGAAGAGCACCTCACCTCTGTGGTCTTCTCTCCACAGAGCCACGACCCCAGGCTCATCATGAAAAGAACATCAGATAAACCCGAGGTGAGAGGCATTATACACAGTGTCTGAGCAGTGCTCTTCAAAACCGTCAAGGTCATGACACTAAGGAAGGACATCAGAGAGGCCGAAGATTCAGTTTGTCTGAATGCCACATGGTATCCCAGATGGGGTCCTGGAACAGGAGAGGTCATTCGTGGAAGAATTGGAAAAATACTAATAAAGTTTAGTTAATAATATTTTACAAATATTAATTTTTTAGTTTTGGCCAATGCATAAAATGTTACATAAAATGTTCACATCGGGGGAGTGGAGTGAAAAGTATAAGGGAAGACTGTGCTTTGTTTGCTATAAATTTAAAATCAGTCAAAAATTTAATATTATTTTAAAGAACCCAGAATGTAGATATTCATTAGCATAGAAATGTGTCCATGATTATTAAGGGGAAATCTGTGTATGGTCTCACACAGGTTTTGCTGAAGGAGCCCATCTGTGTAAAAATATTACTGAGAAGGTAGCATGTATATACATGAATGGGTGTGTGTGCCAGCATGTACACACACAGGAAAACAGAAGTCAGGAGCGTGGGCTTCCAGGGCTGACGCCTTCCAGGGCCAGGCGTGAGGACTGCAGTGACTTTGGGGACCTGGGGTGTTCATGGCCTTCCAGAAATGGGCAGCAGCTTCATGACCCTAGTCAGCTGCTGTCCTGCAGAACTTGGAACCAGTCCTGACAGATCTTCTCATTTTCCAAAAGAAACTGAAATTCAAGTTGCTATACAAATTTCTAGGGCCCACTCAGCTATGGGGAGGAGGCCTTAAGGATCACACGGCCAAAGAGAGGAGGGCTGTGACTGCAAGATGCAGACAACACAGGCTGCCAGCTGGACAGCCCCCCAGCCCTGTCCAGTCTGCACCAGGGCCTGGAGGACAGCCAGCTGGCCAGGGCAGGGAGAGGCTGCCGCTCTTCCAGCCTGCAGCCCTTAGTGCAGCCAGGCTTGGGGTGGAGGTTTGCCTGGTGCCTGCATGCCTGGGTTCTGACCCTGTGGTTCACAAGGTCTCTGTGGGGGCGGCCACTTAGTGTGCACACACACATGTGTGCGCACGTGCGCTGTCCGGCTGTGTTGGCTTGCAGATCTGTTGCACATCTGGGTGTCTCAGTTGTGTTGGTGCCTCTGGGAGCCTGTCTGTCAGCATCTGTAGCTGTGTGCTGCGTCCGGCTGAGTGGCTCTGTGTGTGCTGTGGTGAGTATTGGATGCTGGGGGTTAGGGACCAGCATTCGAGTTGCTCACAGCACCAGCTTCTCAATTAGACTGTGTCCAGTTCTTTCAAGACCCCTTCAGAAGCATGGATGGTCAACACTCCTGCCAGCCCCTGAGCCCCGACACCACAGGGTGAGAAGGGCAAGCGTGGCCTGATATAGGGTGCAGGCTTGGAGGGCCTGGGGGACCGTTCCTGTGCACACGCACAGTGTGACCACCAGCCTGCCTTGGCCTGGCTCCTGGGCGCCCCTTGTCCTTGGCCAGCTCGAGAGTCTTTGATCCGGGACATAGCCCCCCCCAGCCTGCCACCATTTCATCATTTCCCACAAATACTGCCTGAAGTCCATCTGTTTATAGGAGATGAGTGCCACCCAGCTTTGATCATTCCCCAAACTCAGTCTCCAGGTACAGGAAGCCTGTCTGGTCACCTTCCTGTAAGGTGGCTTGGGAGGCTTTGGGGGAGAAACGGACAACTGAGGAGATGGGCAAATGGGGGTAGTGTGGGCAGAGTGAAAGAAGCAGGAAGCCTCAGAGCCTTAGGCCCAGAGAAGCCCTTGGAGACCCTCTAGTTCAGTCTCCTGCTTTATAGATGAAGACACTGAGCCCAGAGAGGGCAAGATGGTGACCTGAAGTCACACAGCAAGTCCCTGGCAGAATTAGCATTCCCTCAGCGAGCTGGGCAACTCCAGAGATCATGGCCCATAGGAGTCATTCATTCACCCGACAAGTACGTCTGAAGCACCTCCTAAATATCCAGGCCCAGTTCCGAGCTCTGGGGATACAGCAATGGACAAGATAGACACAGTCCTTACCTCTGTGGGGCTTGTACTCTAGTCAGAGAGAGAAACAGTAAACAGAGATTAATGTCAAACAGTGCTAAGGGTCAGGAAACAAATGTTCGCCCTGTGACACATTAGAGGCGCTCTGCCCAGCACAGTAGTTACTAGCCACATTTAAGTTCAGTTAAGTAAAATGAAACATTCCTCATCTCAATGGCCATATTTCGGGTGCTCATTAGCCACATGGGGCTGGTGGGTACTGTGCTGGGCGGCACAGACGGGGCATATTTCCACCACCGAAGAAAGTCCCAATGGATAGCTCTGGTCTGGAGAGTGAATGAGGGGCTGGGGCGTGGACGGCCAAGGGCGGTGACATCTGAGCTGTCCTGATGGGAGGGACATTTGATGAAGTACCGTTTGAAGTACAGCTGAAGGAGGGGCAGCAGGTGCGCAGTCTGTGAGGTGGGAGTGAGCATGGCGTGTTCAGGGAGGGGAGCGACAGGGAGATGGGCCGGGGAGTCAGTGGGGGCCTCTGGAGCCTTGGTAAGGAGTTTCTGCTCTATTTTAGGGGCATTAGAAGCCATGGGTGAAGCAGGGGAGTGACACGGTTTTTAAAATATGTGGAGAATGGATTCGTGGTTGGGGTCAAGAGTCAGGGGGGCTGGTGAGAATGCCACTGGGTCACAGGAAGGAAGGTGACTACAATTCAGGTGACAAGGTGGGGAGGGAAGAGCCACCGGTCATATCCCGAACCTTAGGGTCCCGGGTCAGTCCACTCCAGAAGCTAAGATCTGCTTGATCTGCAGGCCCCCTCCTCTCCTCTGGTTACTGGGCGCTGATTTGCACACCCTCATTAGTAGCAGCCACCTACAACCCCTCCCATCACAGGCTGCCTGAAAATCCTCCCTTCCCAGTACAGAGCTCCCAGACCGGTTCTCCCGGGCTTCCCTCCATGCCCTGGGCTCCAGTCTTTCCTAGGGCTTCTCCCCCTCGCTGCATCCCTGGGCTGATAAGCTAGGCCATCTGGCTGCCTGGGGTTTGTGGGACTACGCTTTGGGACATTTGCATTTCACTGACTTCCCCACCTGACAGTTACTTTGGAGCTGGTGAGGGTGAGGCAGGAGGAACCAGCTCGCTCTAGGTCCAGGGGCCCTAAAAGACAAGGTTCAGGCTTCCATTGTGATAGGAGGGACTTTGGTTTGAACTTAGGAAGAACTTCCTTTGCTTAAAGAGCTGATGGCATAGCAGTGCGTTCCAGTGGAGGGGACCCCCATGGTCCCTAGGCGTGGGACAGGCAAACTGCTCCATGCAGAGGTGCTGCAGAGACCTGCTGTCTGTTCCTCAAAGGCTCAAAGCTCAGCCCCCTCAAGATTTTTTCACTTGTCCATCTCCCTGCTTGTAATGTTCTTCCCCCAAGCCCCTCTCTCTGGCACCATCACTCTGAAATCTGTCTCCTGTACTAGGATGTCAGCTCCGTGAAGACAGAGCTATTGTTTATCTTATTTCCTTTTGTACCCCTGTGTCTGAGACCAGGCCCCGCACATGGTAGAGGCTCCCATGAGGTTTTGGAATGAATGGATGGCTCAGGTGAGCATTAGGTGGTAGTCACCATTCGTACAGAGCCTGCTGTGTGCCACACACCTCACTGCATGTGCTCACTGCACCGGCTCAGTGGCCCTCGGGGAGGGGTCTGCAGTCCTGTTGGCTGGATCCAGACACTGAGGCTGGGAGAGGGGAGGTCACTCACCGGAGGCTGTACAGGCAGTGTGCAGTGGGCTGGCCTCAAGAGGCCTGCTGGGGATACCGGAGGCGCAGGCACTGGGCCGGGCTGCAGGCACTTTGCCTTTCCAAGTGACAGCTCCCCATTCAACCTCAGTCCTCTGAAGGAGCACCTGCCCCCCTGCCCCCCACCCCACCTCCTGTCTCAGGCAGCTCACCAACCAAAGGTCCTCAAGCAGGACTGGTGCTTGAGGGCACTTGCCTGAGGTGCTCAGTGGTGGCCCTGCAGCCCAGACTCAGACAGCTAAGGAAAGAGCTACAGCTGGAAGTCCCTCCCTTGGTGGCCCAAGCCAGGCCCGGGTGGCAGACTGAGCCCTGGGTGCCCCTGTGGTTCTGCCAGTCACCAGGCAGCAGACCTGCCCTTGGCTGCTCCGCCAGGATTCCTTCCTGAGCAGCCCCACCCAGAGGCGGGTCTGTTCAGGCTGAGAGGGCCGCTGGAGAAGGTGTTGGAGGGAAGCTGGCCCCTGCCACGCTGTGGCAGTCTGAGCAGCCCCAGGAATAAGAACCTATCTGACTTTTCATCCACACACACGTATGACTGTTACAGAGAAAGTGAAATAGAACACCCAGCGCAGGACCATTCTAGGCACTGGCTCATTTAATCCTCTCAGCTCTTGGAGGAGGAAGTGTTGTCATTAACCCATTTGGGGGATGGGGAAACTGAGGCCCAGGTAACATGCCCAAGTGCACAGAGCTAGTGAGTAGGGGAGCCAGGACTTACACCCAGCACAGCTCCAGATCCTCCTTGCTCTTAAACAGTGCGCCAAACAGCTCTCAGAATCACGGCGGACACCAGACCTCATTCCGGGACCCTGTGGTGGGGCTGGGGAAGCATGGGGTTTGGAGGCTGAGTCCCAGCTCTGTTCCACTCTTGCTTGTGACCTTGGGAAAGTCACTTCTCCTTACTTTTCCTCATCTGTAAAGGTTGGGGGGGGGGTACCATGCCATCCACCCCAGCCCCCCAGCGGTTGGTTGTCGTGGGAGGGTGCAACCTTGGATGCAAACTGTAAAGTGTCACGTGCCTGAGAAGAGAACAGTGGCCCTTGGAGTCTCATCTGCATGGTTATTGGTGCATGATCTGCATCTCGCCTCCTTGACTGTAAGTTCCTTGCACAGGAGGGACCACATCAAAATCACATCACCTTCCACAGGGCCTGGTCCAGAGAGTCCACACAACACAGTGCACCAGGAGGGTGAAAAGCACAGGTTCCAACTGGTGAAGCATTTTGGAAAACTGTTTGGTAGAACCTACTAAAACTACACAGATGTGCACTCAACAGCTGTCATTCCGCTCCTGGGCATGAACACAACAGAAATGGGCCCTTATGTCCACCAGGGGAGACATACAAAGATGTCCATAGTGGCTTTGTTTGTAATAGCCAAGAACTGGAGACAGGGGGATGTGGTATATTCACGCCATGATATTATCACACACACACTTGTGCTCAACATTGGGAGATAAACTGCTGATAAATGCTACAATATGAATGAAGAGACGATGTTGAGTGCCAGAAGGCAGTCACAAAAGAGAACATTCTACCTGAATCCATTAGCAAAATTTTAAAGAGGAGACAAACAAATCTATGGTGCTGGAAGTCAGACTAACTGTGCCTCTGGTAGAGGAGGGGCATGCACGGGGCAGCCTGCTGGGCTGCTGGACACCCTCTGGGGCTTGATGGCCACACACGTGTGCATGATTTATGCAGCCGAGTGCCTCCAACTCATGTACATCATGATATGGAAGTTATACATAATTTTTAAGAAATGAAATAACTGAAGAAAGAAATACAGGCTCTGGAGCCTGGCTGAAATCTTGCTGGTACCTGGAGCCAGTGGCCTTAATTAGGTGCCTTCTCTGCCACACTGGGCCAGCACCTCTGGATAGAGGGACAGCACCAGCACCCCTACTGCAGCAGCAAGGGGGCCCTCGTGGTCGGTAGGCCATGAAGCTCCCAGCACAGTGCATGGCCCAGGGAAGTGTTCGGTAGTTGGTAGCTATTATCAATAATGGGAGACTTATACCACTGGCCAGGAGACATCCATTGCACAAATATTTACTAAGTGCTCCCCGTACCAAGGGCTGGGCTGGGCTGTGCGGATGGACTTACCCTTCCTCTCCTGCGCTGACATTCAGTTCCTTTGCTCAGTGAACACACTTGCCCCATGACTGGCTCAAGCCTGTGCAGCTGATAATCTTGGGCCAGGACCCATGGCTGGCCCCTCCTGCTGTCCCACACGTCCCTCTGGGCCTGTCCCCACACGAGGGGCAGATGGAGGTGCTGGGAGTTCATGCCAGCGAGGCTGTGGGCTAGTGCATGCACGCCAGCATCCCTGCCTCACTGTGGGCGAGCTGAGGGTCCCCATGGGGAGTGAGCCTGTGGCAGCCCATGCACACACCCTCCCGGCCGCCCTCCCTCTCTTTCCTCTCCTACTGGTTCTTGCCGTTATCTCCTCCTGAAACAACTCCGGCCCAAATCCTTGTCTCCAAGCCTGCTTTTAAGGAAACCCACCCAAGAGAGCTGGCCGTTGGCCACACAGTGGGGAACCCATGGGAGGGAGGGTGCCTCTGACAGATGTGTGGACCAGCTGCCCTGCAGGACAGCTACCGTGAAGGCTGCTCTCTCAGGAGGCTCTACAGAGGCAGGAGCCTTGCAGTGGCCTTGACCATGACCTGGCTGCCTTCCCAGGCCTCCATTGGTTGGTGGCCACAGTTCCCTGGGGGAGGGGGGCTAGCTTTCACCAAGACCCTAGGGTTGGTCCTGGCCCTGGGGAGATGGAGTCAGGTACCCACAGGGCAGGGCTTGAGTGAAAAAGATACCTCAGGCACCCCTGCCTCCCAGACATAGCTCTGGCCCCGCTCCAGCCAGCTAACAAGCCCCGAGGCTGAGTGGGCCTCCCTGAGGGTCTCTGAAGCTGGGTTTTCATTTTCCTCCTCTGCTCCCACTTCTTACCCGTACTCGGGTCCTATAGCCTCTGGGGCTTTGTGGCCTTTGCGGGGCCAGGCGGGCTCCTCTGGAGCTTGGCGCTGGGACCACAGGGCACAAGGTGATATCAGACCGGACCTCCTTGGAGGGCTTGGGCATTGCAGGCCTGGAGTCCGACGGCCACGGGCACCTCAGGTCCACCCTTCTTGCTGCCAGTCCTCCCAAACTGCATCAATGACCACGGCAAAGGAATAATAATAATGCGATCCTGTTGCAGGTGGGGTCTCTACAGAGATGATCAAGTCATAACGAGGTCAGCAGCATGGCTGGTGCCCTTATGAAGGGGAGATTGGACACAGACGTTCACAGAGGGACGACCACGTGAAGACTTGGGAGCCAGAGGACCAAGGAAGGTGAGGGGCGGGGAGCAGCTCCTTCCTCACGGCCTGAGGAGGAACCAGCCTGCGACTCCTCCCCTGGACTCCGCCCTCCGGACCAGGCGCCCCGGAGTTTGTCTCCTAAGCGCCCCCCCATCTGCGGGGCCTTGTTCCGGCCGCCCTGGAAACTCATATACATCTTTCCTGAGATATATTTCACCTGTCACACGATTCACTAATTTAAAGTGTGCTGAATTCAAGTGCTTTTTATTCTGTTCCCAGGGTCATACAACTCTCATCACCATCTATATTCAGAGCATTTTCTTCACCCCGGAAGGAGGCCCTGCACCTGGGGAGCAGTCATTCCTACCCCTCTCGGCCCCCAGCCCCTGACAGCTGCTGAACCTGCTTTCTGTCTCTGTAGACGCGCCTGTCCCGGGCGTCCCACATGCATGGAATCGCACGGTGTGTGGTCTCCCGCGCTTGACTTCTTTCACCCAGCGCGGTGTGTCCCAGGCCCACCCACTTAATTCCTTTTTCTGGTTGAATAGTATTCCATCGTGTGGATAGACCACCTTTCCTGTATCCGTTCACCTGTTGATGTGTGATATAACTTTGTTTCAGAAAAAAGAGCTGAAGTATAGAAAAACACTCTCTTTTGTTAAATCCGAGTGGTAAGAACATGGACTTTTGCTGTTTCTTTGTATTTTTCTGATTTGAAAGGTTACATCACGTTTTAACGTTCTTCGATACGTTTTAAAAGTATATATTTGAAGAGACAGGATGAGTCTCCAGTCACTGAAGGGAGATGATAGTTGACGACATACTGATGGAGAGGATAAGTCTAATATCAAGGAAGGAGAGAAAGGGCTCCAGGACATGCTTTCCCGGCCAACCCCTGTGTCACACGGCTGGAGTGCTACCGAACAGCCTTGGACGTGAGTCCCACAAGGATGGGTACCATGTCTGCTGCATTCTCAGCTGACTTTCCAGCGCACCCTGTCCAGGCTCAGCGCTCAGAGAAAGCGTGGACTGCTTCCTGAGAGTGGTGGGCCTGGCCGCGGTGGGAAGGGGCTGGCCAGGCTCCCCCCGCCCCGCCTACATCCGCAGCCACTGCCACCTTCCCCTCTCCCCTCCTGGAGGCTCAGTCCCACCAGACCATGAGCCTGTCCTGTGCACTGACAGGAGCTCACCCCCTCATGAAGTGGCCATGCCACTGCCACCCGCCGGCCACGGGCCCCTCCTCGCCTCCTCCCACTGGAGAGAAGCCCAGGGCATGCCCCAGGGTGCAAGGGCCCAGAGGGAAATGCACGTGGGGCTCTGGTGTGGTCTAACATGACACTGATGTTTACTGAGCGCCAAGTGGGTGCCGGGTGCCAGCTTTGGGCTTTACATTGTGTTTCAATCCTCCGAGCAGCTCAGAGAGGAGACCCCTAATTACCCCTATTTGAAAGGTGGTGCTCAGAGGGGCAGAGCCACACCAGCGAGGGGCACAGGCAGGGCCAGGCTTATCCTGTGCCTCACGTGCTCCTGGTGCACTCAGCCCCACTGGCACCCCAAAGGCTCCCGTATGTGCCAGCTCAGCTGACCCAGCGCCCTGGCCCCCAGCCCCCAGGAACAGCCTGAAGGGCCCACCTCGGGCAGTTGGGGCCTGCCAGACCAGCTCTCTCTCTCGGCTCTGCTTGTTGTGGAAACTTCTCCGGGCCGCGGTGACCAGGCATTGGAGCAAAGCCGGCTATGTTTCTTTGAGTCCGTTTGGATTCCATTCTGCATGTATTCCACAGTAGGGAAATCTCCACTTTTAACCCAAGGTGAGGCTATACCCAGCAGGAATTGTCATCGATACTAGAATTTCAGGCCTAGTGGGTGACATGCAGCCCGGAGCCTAGAGGAGAAGCTGCTCCGGATCCTCATGTGGGCTGGAGGCGGCCGGAGCAGAGCGGCCTTGCCCACCCTGCTCCAGTGAAAGGGCCATGGCCACCCCACGCCCAGACTGGGCAGAAGGTACAATAGTGCTCCTCAGGAATGAGCCTCAGAGGGAGGCAAGATGGAGTGGGGGGGCAGGCCAGTCTCCCCTCCCACAGGACTAGCGTTCTTTCCCCAAACCTTGCAAAGTGGCTGTGCGGCCTCCCTGCTGTGGCCAGTGCCCCACGGCATCACTGAAATGCCAGGAGGGGCCTGAACGGCTGCCGCCCCCACTGCCCCGAAGACACACAGCTGAGCGGGTGGCCCTCCCACTTCATCTGAGTCCCAAGAATGCTGTCATCCGGCCACCCACAGCCTCATCAGCCCGGCCTTTCTCAGGATTGCCGGGACAAAGCTCGTGGGTGTTCTCAAGGCTGCAAGGGATTCTGGGAATGTATCTTTGCCTCCCCAAATCACTGGCTTTCAGAGCTGGACAGGACCCTCATCCACCTCCTCACCGAAGGAGAAACTGAGGCTCAGAGCAGACAGGGACTTGCCTGGGGTCATGACAGTTTGTTCCTGCGAGAGAACCTTGCTCTCAGCCTTCCCTCTCGGAAACAGTGTGCATCAGACCACTAGGGCCCACGTCGGGGTCACGGACCCTCAGAAGCCCCTGGGATTTCAGGGGTGGCGATGAGGCTCCAGACAGAGTTGGCAGAGCTCAGGGCAAGGAACCAGAGGGCTGGGCCTTAGCCCCTGCTTACCTGGGCTTGCTGGAAGGATCGCCTTCCAGGCAAAGAGCCTGGGGGCCGGAGGGGTTAAACGGGCTGTCCTAGCAGCCGTGGGATGAGGCAGGAAGCAGGAGGAGGTGAGGGCAGTCAGATCCGAGGTCAGATCTTGCAGGGCCTCGTGCTGGGGTTGGACCATGAGGAGCCCATTGACGGAGGAGGGTGAGACCTGACTTCATTCCTATACTTGCCTGTTAATCCCAGTCCTCGTTTGCTGTCCCTGAGTGTTCTTGCTTCCTGGCCAGGCAACGAGCACATTAAACCAACCAAGAACCATGAGAACATGGGTAGGCAGGGCGATTGGGCCTCAGGCACCACGCTGTGCCCACAGGTGCTGTGAAACTCAGGGCCACCAGGCAGGTGCCAGTGAAGCCCCGTCCTGGTCCCTGTCTCCTTTCCCGGTGCTTCTTCCTGGCAGACCCAAGCCCTTGCTGAACTAAGGTACCCCGGCAGCCATCCCAAGGCGTGGTGGTGGGCTTAGAATAGCTGTGGTGCCAGCCGACCTCCGCAGGCGCCGTTTGGGGAAACCTGGGCAACCCCCTTCCCTTCTCTGGGCCTCAAGTGTAAAGTGGGCAGAGGGCAGCAATGGGTGGTGGGAAGATGGCCCACAGAGAGCTATGTAAGTGTGCGACATAACCACACCCCTCCCCAGGCCGGGTCCTCAGAGCGGTTGCAGCCCTGCCACCAGCCCACCTTCCTCCGGTCAGCTCCCAAGTCCCGACTGCACAGGAGTCCATTAAAAACACAAATTCACTTCCCACCACCTTCCTGCTCAAGCCCCACAAATGGCTTCTCAGCTCGCCCACCCCTGCACTTGGTTGGCCCCTCAGGGTTTCCTGGCCCTGCAGCCCAGTTCTGCTTCCCTCTCCTCTCATCCCTTCTACGTCATCTCTTTCCTTGTCGCCTCCCTTCTGGGGTATCAAGATGCCTGATCTTTCCTGCCTTGGGCCTCTGTACCTGTTGGCCCCCTGCATGAACCAGTCTCTGCAGGCCACCCTCTCTGAGAACCTCCCCCACCTGCCCCTCTGTCCTTGGCCTTCAGAGCTGCCCACTCATTCCTGTCCAGCATGCAAGGTTTTGAGGACCGGGAATACTTGCTCCGTGCCCGGCTCTCCTCCTGGGCCCAAGGGCCCAGATCAGACAGCAGAACCCCACTGTCCATCATTGTGTCCTTGGCCCCAGCTGGGCATCTGGCACACTGGACATGCTGAGTGGTGACAAACTTCTGGAGTCCATTCTGGGTTTTTTGAAGAGCTGAGGACTGTCCCATAGGGTGGCACCCAGGCAGATCTGGAGTGGGCCCTGTTCAAGGAGGGGCCTGGGACTGAGAATGCCTCTGTGGCCCTTGTATGACATCATTTGCCCCTGAGTAGGTGGACTGGGGTCCCAGGGACCTTACACCCAGCCAGACTGGTTCCCTAGCCAGTTTGGCAAGATTGCAGTGGACAGCACTCAGCCCTGTGAACAGCCTGTCCTGACACAAGGGCCCAGGTTACCCGGCAAAGGCCTTAGAGCTCTGGGCCCAGGAGATCTGGCTGAGCCACTCCCTGGCCTCAGCCCCTCAGGCTCCTGGCTTCTCTGCAGAAACCACACCAACAAGACCCACCGGCCAGCAGTGGGCGCAGCAGGAAGAGTGGGGTCCCAGCCTTTTGCAGTATTGACAGGTCAGGAATATCAAATTGCACAGACTGGCTGGGGTGGAGCACCAGGTACCTTGCAAGAGCTCCACCTTAGTTAGGGTTCCCCCAGCCTGGGGGATCCTGAGTGCAGGCAGCTCACATGCAGGTGATCCCGGAAACACCATAGTGGAGTGTGCGAGTCAGGCAAGGGAGGGAACGGGCCAGCTGGGCTTCATCACTAGGCAGGCCTGTGCTGGGGGCACCTGGGGCTTCCTCCCCTTGCAGCAGCTGCAAGAGTCATCCCAGTCCCACCACCGGCCAGCCAGGGTACTGACTCACCAGTTCCCACCAGGTGCTGCTTGTGGCCTGCTCCAGGGTCGGGAGATGAGGTTAATTGTGCAGCTGCCCCTGGGGTGCAGTGTGTCACAGAGAAATCTCTTCCTGGGTGAGACCTGGGATAGTTCTAGGACAGCATCTGCTGTGATCTTTAAGGCCCTTTCTGAGCGCTCTAAGGGGTGGTAGTTTATATGATAAACACACCTTTCCCCCCACCCCATCCTCGTAGCACGTAGCGTAAAACTTTTGAGGGATGCCCAGTTGTTCCCACCAATACTCAGAGTCAAAGCCAGTCTCTGGCCGAAGCAGCCGTCAAGAGCCTCAGGCCTGACCTGGATGCCTTCCACCTTCAGCCACACCCTGCTGGACTCCGCGCCCGCACGCTCTGTCCCAGCGGCTCCCTGAACCTCCAGCTTCAGGGCCTTCCTCCTGTCATTCCCTGTGCCGCACGTGCACTGGCCCTGTTGTTTCCATTCCTACCTGGCCTTGGTCAGGACTGGTCTCCTGCCCGATGCCCCTCCACACCGGGATACTCCCTGTGGTCTCCTGCCCCTGCCCAGCAGTCACTAGGGCTATACTTCAGACAGGGGTAGGTGTCTACTTGTTGAGTGGCCTTGTCTGCATGCTGCGGGACCCAGCCATTCAAGAATGTTTGCTGAAAGAACAAACATTCAGCAGCGACCCAGAGCCCAAGTCCCAGGCCCATGGTGCCCCTAATTCAGTGTGCAACCTGGGTAAGCATCTTCTCTGCACTGTGTCTCCATCTGCAAGGCTCCCTGAGGGCCCTGACTATTGAGGTTCTGGGACATTATTATCAAGGAAGACCTGCATCCACATTCCCAGAGCGAGAAGCACAAGCAAGCTCTTGGACCAGTCAGTGCCATCACCTTCCAAATGTAGTGAGACAGGTCAGAGGTCACTAGTCACCCTGGACCAGGAAGGACGTGGGAGAGTCCTGGCTGGATGGGGGAGAAGACCCCAACACACATTCTGCCCCTGGAATCGTGGCCTGGTGAGGGAGGTCACATCAGGTTTCCTTAAACCACTGAAATCCACTCTGCTAAGCCAAAACAAGACAAGCGAGGGATGTACTAGCAGAATCTTGACTAGTTCACAGAAGCAAAAGAAGTGAAGAAACAGACGTTGGGAAGGACCGGTCTGGCCATGAGGTTTAGACGACAGAACTCAAGGGCAACCTTGGGGAGGCATGTACGTGCTCTGCTTCCACCCTTGAGGCATTTTGCACAGGACTCAAGTTCCCTTAATAGGTAAAAAGTTCCTACAAGTCAATAAGACCGTTAAATTACAATAGAAAAATGAGCAAGAATATGAACAGACGTGCACAGAACAGGAAATACAAATGACTCTTAAGCTTATGAAAAAGATGTTTAATCTTATTCAAAATAGACGTGCAAATTGAAACTACAGTCCAATACCATTTTTCAGCTATCAGATCGGCCATGATCCAAGACCCCGAGGACACCGTGCTGACACGGGTGTGGGAGACAAGTGCGCTCACACATCGCTGGTGGGAGTGTGAACTGATGCAGTTGCTATAAAAAAATTTTAAATGCACATGCCTTTTGGCCTAAAAATCCACTCCTAGGAATTTATCCTGAGGGACATTTTTGCATATGTACGAATGACAGTTGTACGAGGATATTTATTGCAGTATATATTATATTTTCTGTAATAACAAAAGATTGGAAACAACTTAAACACCCCTCGACAGAGGACAATGAGCCCCATAATAACATGCAGTCAATGCCCCCTGCAGGTGTTTCCCAAGAATGAGGCTGCTTTCCCTGGGCCGATCCGGAATGGTCTCCTAGAGAAAATGCTAACTGAAAAGAGCAAGGTTCAAGGACAGGCATTACGAATGCATACACGTTTGTTGAAGCTGCAGTTTCCTGTCTCCTAATTCAGGAAACACACCTCTGTCCTGTAGCGGTCCTATCCCAGGTTTCCATGCACCCCTACCCTGGCCTGAGTGTGTTTTGACTTCTGTCTGCACCTGAGATTCCTTGGAGAGGGCTGTGCTCAGAGTACTGGAGCTGTTTGTCCCTCCTTGCAGAGAGCTGGAAGTGTCCCCTCAGGATGGCCCTTAGATGGTGACTGACAGGTGGCAGAGTATGAAAGCCCAGAACCCTAGCTCAGGCTGGGAAACCCCGGGATGTGGCTCAGTGCCCTGGGTTGGGGGCCTGGGCTCACAGCCCTGCTGGCTTCTTCCTCTCTCTGCCTGCCCCTCAGGGGGCCCTGCCTTACGTCATTGTTGCCACATGAATCAGGGTCTGCTTCTGGGGACCGTGACCAAGACATCTCCTCTCTTCACCTGCTCCTTACTTCTTCCCTGCCTTCCCATGTGTATGGAGGGCTTATAATGTGCTAGAAATTTCTTCCCAGCAGTTTTGTTCATAACATTAATAAAAACACTAAACAATAATACTGACACAATAGGTAACATGTACTGGGCAGGGTCTATGTACCAGGCTCTGGACTAAGCACAATTATGCTTAGCTATCTATGCATTATCACGTGTAATCCCAGAAACCTTTATGATGTAGTATTATGGTACTCCCATTTTACAGGTTGGGAAACTGAGGCTTCCAGAGCTAAGCAACTTGCCCCAGGTCCCATTTAGGAGGTGGCAGCTGGTTTTAAAGCCTTCATTTTGAAGTCTGACTCTACTGCCAAACTCATATCCCCTTTTATACTGAAATCAGTGTGATGTGGTGAGTATGAAGCTCCCCATGCAAGGAAAGAGCTTTCAAAGCAGGCAGGACGGGGACAGAGCATATGCACTCTCCCAAAAGATTCTCTCCTTTGCAGTCTTCCCTCCATAAACACATACTCCACTCTCAGGAGGCAATCCTAAGACAAGAAACGGGACATTCAAGGTAGGCAGCGACCCTGGGGTCAGCCATGTTTGCGCAGTGGGGGAAGTAGCTACGGCCTTCATTTCCCGGGGCCCTGGGCAGAGCGTGGGGCAGGATAGGTGGACTGTTGACACTTTGGCATCCTTGACCAATGAGACTCCCTGCATTTCAACCCTGCTTCTTCCCCATGACCGGCGTGCCACCCTGCACCACAGGACTCCACCCCTGGCCCTGAGCTTGTGTCCTTCCCCCAGGCCAGGAGGGTCGGTCAGCCCTGGGAGGATCACTGGAAGCCGATCCCACACTAAGATGGCTAGAAACAGCTTCCCTCCACAACGGAGCACCTGCGAAACCCAAGCCCCCGCTGGCCTCCTCGGAGCATCCATCAGTCTTTGAATGGCTGCGCTGCCCAACAGCACCCATGCCAGGGGAAGGGTGAAGGGAAGCCGGAATGCGTACAGACAGTTGTCTTAATGCACTATGGTTAAATACCTCTCTTGTGCTCTTTTATGCGGCCCAGGCCCAGGCCAGGGGCAGGTCCACAGGACAGACCAGCCAGAGGCCACCAGCACCTGAGGAAGCACCCAGGCTGGACAGCTTTGCCCACGAAGACCCTCCACATTGGATGAATTTGTATGAACGACTATTCAGAGCCCTTCTTTCTGTGGGGCAGGGCTTGAGTTTGAGTCCCACCAAAGATGGGCGGGAAAGACAAAGGCCACCTCTGAGGAAGCTGAGAAATGGAGAAAAATGTAATTGTGCTTTGGCAGGGGGCCCTGAAGGAACCTCAGCTCCCAAGGGGACATGAGGATGGGGTTGCTCTGAACTTGACCTTCCTGTTCTCCTGGAGGC
>JAQQAC010004778.1:518587-534221 GCA_029783875.1 Phataginus tricuspis | reverse complement strand
CTCTCCATCTACTTATCTTAGTTTTTGATGCATTCAGATTAAGTTGAAGACAACAACATGTTGTCCTGAAACATGTTAGTATGAACATTATTAATTAGAGTGAAATAACTTTTTTTAAACTTTTATTATGGAAAATTTCAAATACACAAAAGTGGAGAGAATAGTATAATTATACCAGAGCACTCATCCCCCAGCCTCACCAACTGTCAATATTTTTCCAACCTTGTTCATCTACCCTCCATCTTTTTTAAATGAAAAAGTCACTGATTTTCCAAAAATAAGTTTTGCTTTAAAATATGAAAGTAATAAACACTTGCAACCATCATAGTAATAACTGACTCAAGTATTCAGTGGCTGCTCAGGCATGAATAAAAGTGTGGGGAACAGGATATTCACACAGAAATACCACTGAGAAATTACTTACTAATGACAAAGGCAACGCTTACCTCGTTGACACGGGAGAAACAGCTGGTTTCCGCCTGAAGCAAGACACCAAACTGTCCCCAGCGATGAGATGCAACTCTGGGTGACTTTTGATATGAGACACAAGGAAGGACACCCGCCACTGCTGAGATGTCCTGAAGGTGCGCAGCCTGACTCTAAGCACAGGAAGGCAGCAGACAAACCCGAAGTAGGGACAGTATGCAAGCAGCTGTCCATGCTCCTTAGAAAAATCAAGACCCTGAAAAACAAAGAAAGGCTGAGGAGCCGTTCCGGGATTAAGGGCAACAAAGGAGGCGCGATGACAAAAGTCACCGTGTGGCCCCGGCTCCTGGGGTGGGGGTTCTATCAGGGGCACTGTGGGGATGTGTGGCAGGGTGTGAATATGGCTGTAGGCTAGAAAGATTTATGCTAGATTTCTGAGTTCAGTCACCATGGTCAAGAAAATGTCCTTGACCTTAGGATCCTGAGGTCACACTGAAGTGAGTAGGGGTGAAAGGCACGAAGTGTGCCATCTCCTCAAATGGCTCAGGAAAATGACTTTGTATCATGGACATACATCATTATATATAATTGTAACATTATGTGCAATGTATCAACATATATAACAAATGCATAAGATGTACTATATTGTTATACTATATATTATCACAAAGAATGAAAGAGACTATAAGTGTCACAAAGTGTTAACAATGGTGAGTCTAGGTGAACTCCATATAGAAGTTCTTTTTTCATTCTTGTAAATCTTCTGTAGGTTTCAAATTATTTTAGAATAGGAAACTTAAAAATAATTCATGCACACAACAGAGATTCCAGCCATTCATAAGGCACATGCCTGGAAGCTGGTGTCCCTATCCCGCTGGGACTCGTCACTTAGTCCCCTTAAGGAGGCGCCCCCCACTCCTGAACTGGCTCACAGGCGGTCACACCACCCTTCCCAAATACACAGTTTTGTATCCTGTCCTCTTCGTGTGACATTATATTATGAGCATTCTCCTGGGCCACCGAAACATCCGCATTTAAATGGCCCAGCTCACAATTTCTGTAACTATTCCGCTTTGTTGAAATTTGTGTGCTTTTCTGCTTTACCACCATTGTGAATAATGCTGTGATGAGCAGCTTTACACGTTCAGCTCTGCTGCACCTCCCACCAGTGTCTTCAGGAAGGTTCTGAGGAGGGAGAACTCGGGGGAGGACCGCCGGCTTCTAAAGGCATTCCAAGCAGCGTTCCAGCATTCCAGAAAGGCTGTACCCATGGGCACGCCCACGGGTGGCGGGCACCTGCTCCCTACTTCCCAGCAAGCTCGGGATTATTATAAATCATTAGAACACTTGCGAAGCTGAGACGTCCCCAGTGGACCTTATTGTTTTCTTTGATTACAGGTATACTTGCTTTGTCTCTTTCTTTTGTGCACCATCTGTTTGCAAACTTTGCTGGTTTTTCTCAGTGTGTCACCCCATTTTTCTTATCAAATTTTTGTGGTTGTGAGAATTAACATGAGTCAATGCCTGGGAAGGGCCGGGACAGCACAGGGAAGGCAGTCGGCCTGCGTCAGCAAGGGTGCCACCCTGCTGCCCGGGTCAAGCTCCGAGTCGGCTGCCTGCTGGCTGTGCAGCCCGGCTGGGCTCCTGGCCCTGCACATCCTCGCTTCCTCTTCTGTGAAAGGGATCGTTGTGAGGAGTGCAGGCACTACCCAGGAAAGGTGCTCAGACCAGGCCCCCCCAATACCACGCGCTCAACAAAAGTTACGGTGACTTGTACACAGGAAATCAGCCCTTGGTCCTATTTGCTGCCAACTGTTTCCTTCCCGAATCTGAAAGCCTTGCGGCCGGCTGAGCAAGCCCCCCCCAGGGGGGCGTGGGGCCTTGGAGTTCAGCGTCCACTGAGCAATGCCTCAGAAGGAATGTCGATCACTTGAAAACATTCTCAGAGCCATAAAGATAGGCCTTGCTGGCCCCAGACCAAAACCCGAATTAGTCCCAAGGAAGATTTCACAACTTCCTTTGAGAGATGCCTCCCAGCATCCCAGGCTTGGGTCGGAGAGTCCGGCTGGAGGACTAACCTGACTCCTTCCTGCCCTCCCAGCTCCTCTCCCCACAACTCGGGTGGAACCTGCAGGGCCTTTGCTCCCAAAGAGAGCCCTCCTGGGGTTTGGCAGGTGGGACTCACCTCAGAGCCAGGTGAGGCCCCAAGAGGGTGAGACTGGGCGGTCTCAGCGTCAGCCCACACCCTGTTTCCATTCTCTTCCCATGACTCAGTAGGGGAGGGGCTCCAGGGCCACTCACCCATCTTCTCGACTCGCCCCTCACTCCTGGATTCCTGGGGATCTCTCCGGTCTGTGGGGGGGCAGCCGGGGCAATTGGAGCCAGAAGTGGAGAACCAAGCTGGGGTGGTTTGAAGAGGCCTCCCTGCCCTGGCCGCCTGGCTGGGTCGTTCCCGGCCTCTGGAGGGTGGCCTGCTGCTTGCAGTTGCATCTCGGTCCAACCTCTGCACCCTGTCACCTGACCAGGGTGACCTTCCCGTTGGCATGTAGACATCTCTGCCCGCTATTTCACACAAATGTCTGCCACCCCCGCTCGAAGAGCAGCCAGTTGTGCACAAAAGCTCTCCTGTTTGAAGACCGTGCTGCGGAGGACACAGCCCAGCTGCTCCGTCCCGGGAAAAGCATTTATGGGGTTGACATGAGATTTTTTTACACTTCTGCTATGTGCAGAGCAGGGACCCACGCGGAGTCACCCAGCCCCCCAGAAATGACACCAGCGGAATGCCATCAGCCTGGGTCCCAGACTAGCAAAACCACATGCCACAGGCCTTCTGGGTCAATGCGCCCAGAGCTCTGGCCTGGCTTGGCCCCAGCAGACAGGACTGACTGGCTCCTGGCTGAGCTGGAGGAACAGCTCCCTCAGCTGGGGAGACTGGGCCATGTTACGACTTGGGCCCCAAGGAAGGGCTGCATAGAAGGCCACAGAGACAATGGAGGGCAACACGTCACCCTTGGGAATTTAGGAGCAGGTGACAGAAAGCATGGGCAGGTAGAAAGGTTGGGCGCCCAGGAGAAACATGTGCTTATGTCCACCCAAGGAGTGCTACCGCCTTCCCTGCAAGCTGGAAACAAATGCGCTCCAGCAGTAGGCTTGGTGAAGTGTGGTGTGTCTGCACCAGGTGATGGAAGACATGACCCAGCAAAGGCCGCAACCCAGATGAGCCTCACAAAGTCGGACAAGAGAATCCAGACACAGGAGGGTGGGAATAGAACGTGCAAAAACTGGCAAAATGACCCAGTGGGGTGGGGCTGGGGCAGTGGCTCTTTGGAGGCTGGGGGAAGCAGCGGGCTGTTGACCGGGGGGCACAAACCTAGGTGCAACCACATGGCAGAAGAGAATATGCGTCATTTGTGCACTTTGCTATTAATTATGCCTCAGTTTAAGGAAAAAGAAAAAGGGAGACAAGACTTGTCAGAATTCATCGTTCCTGATTCTTAGGTATCAACCCATTCAGTCCTTCCAGGAGCCGAGTGAGGTCGGCACTGCCTACCTACTCCGGTATGGCAGATCGCTGTTCCAGCCCGAGTTCCTGAGTCAGGAGGTCTGGGGCAAGCCTGGGACTTGCATTTCCAGCACTCCTTCTGTCCCTCCATAGGCGATGGACAGGCTCTGGTGCAGGAAGGGCACTCTGGGAACCACTGGTCTGGGCACTGGAGTAGAAGACAGGATGGGACCTATGCGACAGCCGGGGTCATGGGACCCCTTCAAGCTGGGAAGGGTCCAGGCAAATTCAGGAGGTGTCCTTGAAGGGGAAATAGGATGTGAACATCCTAAGTAAGCTGGGACTCCGGGGAGGGAAACCCATGCAACAAAGGGAAGGAGGCAGGTAGTGAGGCAGACAGCATCCCAGGGCGAGGGGTGCTGGGCTTGTCTGGCTTCTGCTTGTGGAGGGTGGGCGGTTCTTCCAAGTGATAAAGCTTGAAAGGAGGAGGAAGGTCATGTCACCTCTGGAAAAATGCCCATGCACGCACCATTGGGGATTTATGTTTCCATGTCAGGAGGTGAAGCAAGTCCTCAGGGTCATTTTCCTGGGACAACCCCATAGGTGCCCCATGAAGGGGAGAGTGGAGCCTGGCTCAGTGACAGCAGATACCATTTCACTGGCTGGGCACCACATGAAACTGTTGTGTGTGCTGAGTCACGCTGAGCGACAGTGCACAGAGGACCCTGGGGAGTTGGGGACATGGGCTGATGCAGAGGCAGGGGGTTGACATGGGAGCAAATCTGGGGGCAGGGCTGGGCAGGGGTCACCTGTTGGTAAATGAGAGGATGAGCTCCTTATAAGGGAGCAGCCCTCCACTCCCTCCCCTACACGTCTAATGGCCTTGCTCTTCCAGTACTTCTGGGTACATACTATCATGCCAAAATATGGTGTTAAAGATTTGTTTAAAATTCATGTGTAGAATTAACACATTATCCAGTAATTCCACTTCTAGGTATATATATATATATATACACATACCCAAAGGAGTTGAAAGCAAGGACTAGAATAGATGTTTGTATACACATGTTCAGAACAGCATTATTCACAATATCCAAAAGGTAGAAGGATCTCATGTGTCACTGGAGGATGAATGGTTAGACAAAATGTGGTTTATACACGCAATGGATATTCTACCCTGAAAAGGAAGGAGATTCTGATACATGCCCTAACATGGTTGAACTTTGAGACATTATGCCAAGTGAAATAAAGCAGTCATGAGACAAATACTATGCGACTCCATTTATACAAGGTTCCTGGAGTTGTTAAACTCATGGAGACAGGAAGTAGAATAGAGGTTGCAGGGAGGGGAGCAGGGAGTTAATATGTAATGGGTATAGGGCTTCTATTCTGGAAGACGAAAATGTTCTGTGGATGGATGGTGGCATAATGTGAATGTGCTTAATGTCACTGAACTACACAGTTGAAATGGTTAAAATGGTAAATTTTATGTTATATATATGTTACCAACAGAAAAAGTCACTGTGTACCCAAAAGACATTTCTCCTTCTACCATATGTCTCCCCTCCCCCTTCTGTGCTGAGGGCTGATGAAATAATTTTCCAGCCCCTTTTGTTGGACAGAGTCCTCTTGTGAACAAAAAGAATGGGATCCTTGCAATACAGGCCCACCTCAGGAAAGAAGAACAACCCCAAATGAACAGTTTAAACTCACAATTAACGAAACTAGAAAAAGAAGAATAAGTGAGGCCCAAAGTCAGTAGAAGGAGGGATATAATAAAGATTAGAACAGAAATAAATAAAACCGAGAAGAATAAAACAATAGAAAGAATCAATGAAAGCAGGAGCTGGTTCTTCGAGAAAATAGTACACCCCTAGTGAGACTTATCAAGAAAAAAAGAGAGTCTACACACATAAACAGAATCAGAAATGAGAAAGGAAAAATCACTACGGACACCACAGAAATACAAAGAATTATGAGAGAATACTATGAAAAATTATATGCTAACAAACTGGATAACCTAGAAGAAATGGACTGCTTTATAGAAAAATACAACCTTCTAAGGCTGACCCAGGAAGAAAGAGAAAATCTGAATAGACCAATTACCAGCAATGAAATTGAATTGGTAATCAAAAAACTACCTAAGAACAAAACCCTGGACCAGATGGCTTCACTGCTGAATTTTATCAACTATTTAGTGAAGACCTAATACCCATCCTCCTTAAAAGTTTTCCAAAAAGTAGAAGAGGAGGGAATACTCCCAAACTCATTCTACAAGACCAGCATCACTCTAATACCAAAACCAGGCAAAGACACCACAAAAAAAGAAAATTACAGGCCAATATCCCTAATGAACATAGATGCAAAAATACACAATGAAATATTAGCAAATGGTATTAAAAAATACATCGAAAAGATCATCATCCATCATGATCAAGAAGTATTTATCCCAAGGATGCAAGGATGGTACAATATTTGAAAATCCATCAACATCATCCACCACATCAATAAAAAGGACAAAAAGCACATGATCTTCTCCATGGATGCTGAAAAATCATTTGACAAAATTCAACATCCATTCATGATAAACACTTTCAACAAAATGGGTATAGAGGGCAAGTACCTCACATAATAAAGGTCATATATGACAAACCCACAGCCAACATCATACTTAACAGTGAAAAACTCAAAGCTTTTCCTTTAAGATCAGGAACAAGACAAGGATGCCCACTCTCCCCACTTCTATTCAACACAGTACTGGAGGTCCTAGCCACGGCAATCAGACAAACCAAAGAAATAAAAGGCATCCAGATTGACAAGGAAGAAGTTAAACTGTCCCTGTTTGCAGATGACATGATATTGTACATAAAAAACCCTAAAGAATCCACTCCAAAACTACTAGATTTAATACCTGAATTCAGCAAAGTCTCAGGATACAAAGTACACAGAAATCTGTGTCATTCCTATACACTAACGATGAACTAGCAGAAAGAGAAATCAGGAAAACAATTCCATTCACAATCACATCAAAAAGAATAAAATACCTAGAAATAAACCTAACCAAGGAAATGAAACACCTGTACTCTGAAAACTACAAGACACTCATGAGAGAAATTAAAGAAGATACCAATAAATGGAAACACATCCTGTGCTTATGGATAGGAAGAATTAATATTGTTAAAATGGCCATCCTGCCTAAAGCAATCTACAGATTCAATGCAATTCCTATCAAAATAACAACAGCATTCTTCAACGAACTAGAACAAATACTTCTAAAATTCATATGGAACCACAAAAGACCCCAAATAGCTAAAGCAATCCTTAGAAGGAAGAATAAAGCTGCGGGGATTACGTTCCCTGACTTCAAGCTCTACCGCAAAGCCACATTAATTAAGACAGTTTGGTACTGGCACAAGAACAGACCCATAGACCAACGAAACAGACTGCAGAGCCCAGATATAAACCCAAGCATATATGGTTAATTAATATATGATAAAGGAGCCATGGATATACAATGGGGAAATGACAGCCTCTTCAACAGCTGGTGTTCGCAAAACTGGACAGCTACATGTAAGAGAATGAAACTGGATTATTGTTTAACCCCACACACAAAAATAAACTCAAAATGGATCAAAGACCTGAAAGTAAGTAATGAAACCATAAAACTCTTAGAAGAAAACATAGGCAAAAATCTCTTGAATATAGACATGAGCAACTTTTTCCTGAACACATCTCCTTGGGCAAGGGAAACAAAAGCAAAAATGAACTCATGGGACTACATCAAGCTGAAAAGCTTCTGTACAGCAAAGGACACCATCAGCAGAACAGAAGGGCATCCTACAGTATGGGAGAATATATTTGTAAATGACATATCCAACCATGGGTTAACATCCAAAATATATAAAGAACTGACACCTCTTAACACCCAAAAAGCAAATAACCCTATTAAAAAATGGTTTGAGGATATGAACAGACAATTCTCCAAAGAAGAAATTCAGATGGCCAACAGGCACATGAAAAGATGCTCCACATTGCTAATTATCAGGGAAATGCAAATTAAAACTACAATGAGATATCACCTAATACCAGTTAGTATGGCCAACATAGAAAAGAGTAGGAACTACAAATGCTGGCGAGGATGCAGAGAAAGGGGAACCCTCCTGCACTGCTGGTGGGAATGTAAATTAGTTCAGCCATTGTGGAAAGCAATATGGAGGTTCCTCAAAAAACTAAAAATAGAAGTACCGTTTGACCCAAGGATTCCACTCCTAGGATTTACCCAAAGAAAACAACTTCTCAGATTCAAAAAGACAGATGCATCCCTATGTTTATTGCTGCATTATTTACAATAGCAAAGATATGGAAGCAACCTAAGTGTTCATCAGTAGATGAACAGATACAGAAGAAGTGGTACATATACACAATGGAATACTATTCAGCCATGAGAAAGAAACCTGCCATTTGCAACAACATGGATGGAGCTAGAGGGTATAAGCTAGAGGGTATCAGTAAAATAAGCCAGGTGGAAAAAGATAAGTACCAAATGATTTCCCTCATTTGTGGAGTATAACAACGAAGCAAAACTGAAGGAACAAAACAGCAGGAGACTCAGATACTCCAAGAAGGGACTAGCAGTTACCAGAGGGGAAGGGTGGGGGAGGGTGGGGCAGGAGGGATGGGGAAGGGGATTGAGGGGTATTATGATTAGTACACATGGTGTTGGGGGGTCATGGGGAAGACAGTGTAGCACAGAGAAGACAAGTAGTGACTCTGTGGCATCTTACTACACTGATGGACGGTGACTTCAATGGGGGGGACTTGATAATATTGGTGAATGTAGTAACCCCATTGTTTTTCATGTGAAACCTTTATAAGAGTGTAGATCAATGATACCTTAATAATAAAAAAAAGAATGGGATTCTGTATTTAGGATGTAGGTTCAGCTGCTGTAACAACTGTGGCTTAAACAGATCTGTTTTCTCCCACAGAATTTGGAGGCAGGCTGTGAAGCGCTGGTGTGGAGACTCTGCTCCAAGCAGTCATTCAGGGCTTCAGGCTCTGTTCTGGCCACCCCTATGGTGTTCTTTTCACCTATGTGGGTCAAGATGGTTTCCCCCCACATCCATGACTTTAGCAGCAGGGAGACAAAAGGAAGGAAGAAAGGGCATGCTTCCTTTGAGACACTGTCACTGTGTCTCTGTGCCAGAAGAGGAAGGCAGTTGCCACTTGCTATATTGTCTGACTCCTGCACACCCCAGTAGGATGTCAGCTGTCTTCCATCGTGGGTGGCAGCCATGGACGGCTGCTTGGAGCACCCTTCCAGTGACAGCACCTTCTGGAACCATCTCTCTGCAGGCTTTGCTCTGGAGGGCCCAGTGGGCTGGCTGAGGGTCCTGCCAACCCTCCTGCCTGCCTCCTTCATGGGCTGAAGCCTCCCTCCTTGCTCACGCTCCCTTGCCACTTACTACAGGCATTCCTGCAGCCCACTTCTTGCATTTCTAACTCCCTCCTGTTGCTGGCTTCCTGGAGGACTTAACTGGTATCGTTTCTCAAGGCTGCACCCCTGGCACATAAGAGAATGCCTAGCACATAGTAAGCACTCATCAAAATCTCTTAGGTGAACCAAAAAACTGTAGTAGTCATCCAATAAATGTGTGTTGACCTGAGCAGACTGCAAAGCAGCTGGGAACCAGCTATTTGCCAGTTCACCCGGGAGTGGAGTTGCCCTGTCACATTAGCTCAGGCCCTTTGCCAATCAAAACAGGAATGGAAAGTTCAAACCAGACTGGCTCCAGCCGCAGGGTTTCCTTCCTGCCACCTGCAGGGAGGGCTTGAACATCTGCTCCCAGCCATGTAGGCCACCCTGGTGTGGGCACTCTGAGAGTCCCACCTCTGGGAGCCAGGAATAAGAAGGAGGTGTGCCCCCATTACCCCCGTGGCTTCCTGGCCAGGAAGCCCACTGGGGGTTTGTTGACAGTGATCTTCTTTTCCCCTACAGCAACTCCATCTGCAAAGATATTTTCAAGGCCGTTCATGCCCTCTACTTCCCCTCTGCTGGTCAGCCTCCTAATGGCCTGTCCTGTTTACAGAAGAACACAGAACACTGAGTAGGAGCTTGCACGCAGTGCTTCTCTGGGCCCCTGGTCCGTGAGGCTGTGATGGGATGACAAGCTTGGTTTGTAGGAGAGTATGAGACTCAGTCACGTGCAGTGGATGGGCCAGCGAGGAGCTGCAAGTGGCTCAGACCAGAGGGATGGACATGGGGGAAAGCCGTCAGTGGTTGTAAATCGTTCCAGAATCATCTAGATGCCTGGATGACTCCCCCCGCCCCCTCCCGATTCTTCTGGTATACACAAGACTCTGTATGCGACCAGGGCGCTGGGCTGGGGGTACCCTGGTGATGATACGCAGGTACCTCCATCGCACTGAAGAAGGGCGTTGCTGCCCGCTTAGGGAGTTATGACCAGGCTGTGCTCCTGAGACCCCAGCGAGGAGGGAAATGGTCTGCAAGGTGGGTGAGGACAGAGGCAGTGGGGGTCCCGGACGGGGCCACGTGCAAGGCGGGGTGCTTGAGGCCTGCCCTGGGGGCTGCGGAGGAAGACAGCTGCCTGGCACGTGAAGGACCAGAGGGAGGGACAGACAGCGAGCCCAGTCTGGGAGGAGGGCAGGCAGGGAATGTGGCTTAAGGGTGGGGAATTCCCAGCACGGACGCCAGGACTGACAAAGGAAAAGGATGGTGAATCTGTTCACGTGGACAAAAAAGCTCCCAAATGCCAGACACAAAAACCCGAAACAAACACATACAAATCCCCATCTACAGGCTGGAAGGAAAGTGATCGGCTGAGAAAATATTTGTGACCTATCAACTATGACAGACAATGGGTTAAAACACATCCTGTAGAAAGAACTTACAAATCACTGAGAAAAAAACAAACAGCAATTTGGAAAAGGACCTAAAGGGGCGACATGGAGGAGGACTGCCAGACACACAGTCCTGCATCACAGGGGCAGGAAACAGGAGGCAAGACGCACCCTGCCCATCAGGGCGGCGCAGACCGAGAAGTGCATGCCCCGTATCGCCAAGTAGGTGAGAAAAGAGCACCGCGGGGAGGGTGGGAGCCAGGGCGATGCTTCCGTGGGCCATTTGGCGACAGCTATTAAGTCAGGGAACCGTCATGTGTGCTTTTCCTTTGCCCCAAGAATCCGCATTCAGACGGTGCCAGGAACTGCCCAGGGGCTCCGTGTCCCCACTCTGGCCCTTTGCCAGAAGGGGGAATTCTGCAATTGTCTTAAGTAGGCCTGAGCCCCAGAGCTGGTGTGGTTTTCTCAGTGTTATAAATGAATCACCGACTCCCTTTGTAGTCAAGCCTTTGTGAGCAGGACTAAGTGGTCCTGCTGACGGAGGAGCTGGGAAGAGAGAATCCTGCTGTTTCACTTAGGCCCAAAGCTGCAGGCCTGTGGTGGCACCTACATTAGTCAGCAGTTATATCCAGCTGTAAGAGTGAAGACCTGGAAAATAGTGGCTCAGATAAAAGAGAGGTTTATTTTCTCAGGTCAGAGAAGTCTGGGACTCCCAGGACAGGCACGGCATCCCCAGGGGAAGGGTGCAGGGGAGCGGGTGCACAGAGGCCAGGCAGGGGCGTGCAGACCACGTTTACACCCACAACAGCCCGAGAGGTCAGATGGGGTAACCGAGGGCCAAGAAGGAAAGTGATCTGTTCAAGGGTCAGAGTTAGGACTCCAGCCAGGGCCTAAGTGCCGCCAAAGAGCCAGGTGGCCGCTAAGGCCGACATTCCTCTCGCTTATTCGGTCAGTCAACAGGCACTTGTCGCATGCCCCCTGTATACACCCCCAGCCCTCCAGGTGGCAGGCCGTCTGCTCCAGACCCTCCTGGGCGATTCCCCTGGGGGGCGTTGCCAGGACTTAAGCAAGCAAAGATGTACAGAGAGCCAGGGTGTGTCACCTCGGGGCCTCGGGAGGAGCAGGCTCAGGCAGGGTGACGAGGCACAGCCCAGGCTGGTTCAGGAAAGGGGCTGGATGGGTCTGCGGGGCGGCCCTGGCCTGGGCGTCTGTGGGCCTGTCACGCGAGGGCGGCCGCTCAGCAGGCAGCTGGCTTGTGCACAAGCACACAGAGCCCGGAGCCCTCATAGATCCCAGCTTCCTTGCCTGTGTGACCTTGGGCGAGGCAGTGACCCTCTCTGGGCCTCTGCTTCCACGCCTATAAAATGAGAGAAGGTGTCATAGGGGCCTGGAAGATGGCATGAGTTACTGAAATGGTGCCTGGGAGGAGCATGTACGGTTGCTCAGAGGCTAACAGGACTGTCTGGGCGCAGAAGGGCCTTGGGTCAGGCTCAGTCGCCCCCGTCAGAACTTCCCTGCTCTGGGTCCTGCTCCCCCACAGCTTAGCTCTCTGGCTTCACGCAGCTGCCTCATACGCACCTGTGCACTCGGGGCAGACGGCCTGACCTCCCTGCATACTAATAAAGGTACTAATACTGTTCGGTGACATTTCTCGCTGCTTAGGATGGGCTGGATGCCGTGCTGAGCAACACCCTCCCTGGGTTTTCTCATTCGTTGCTGCCCCAACCGCGCTGTTCAGCCGGCCCCACCCCAGGCCAGTGGCCCCGGGGCCTTGCAGCTCTGCTGTGTGTTGCTGGGGCCACAGGAAGGGCACAGACGGGACCCTCCCTCCAGCACCAAACCCTGGGCCTGGACAGGGAAGGCTGAGCAAAGGGACGAATGAGCAGACGTGTGCGCGGTCCGCCATTGCGCAGGAGACCTCAGCCTTCCCTGCTCCAGGCAACAAGCGGGGCTCGGGGGCTTGCTTCCAGGCGCTCCTGCCGGCAGCCAGCCCAGCACACTGGCATGGGGGCAAATGTGCGAGGGGCCTGCAGCCTGGGCTCCCGGATGCTGGGGCAGGCTGGGGGGTGGGGTGCTCATGGGGCCGTGGGGGCCCTGGAGGCCTCTTCCTCCCCTCCTGGCTTCCGGCCTGCTGGATGCCACCGGGCCTAGAGCAGAGCTGCCCCCAGCCAGCAGTGGCCCGTGGACCCTTGAGGGAAGACCAGCCCAGAGCTGGTGCCAAGGGTGGTGCTAACAGGGCTACTGGAAGGGCCCAGGAGGCCCTGCCAGGATGGAGGTGGCTGCTGAGGCCACTGCCAGGAGACACCTGCCAGATGAGATAGAGAGGGAGGTGCCCCTGGAGACCAGCGGGTGCCTTGACCCTCTTCCCTGGAGAGCACTGGACAGGGAGTCCTGTGAGAGTGGGCTGCTGGCCAGACAGTCCCCTTCCTGCCCCACACGCGGCCTGGCAGTGCAGTGAGGCCTAGCTGCTCTGACCTCTGCTCCCTCCTCTGTGGAGTCAACAGGACTCGCTCATGGACTCCTTGGGTGCCTGCGCTTGACCCTGTGTTAGGCCTTCTTAAGCCCTCCACCTCCCTGACCCCAGATAGGCATCCTAACAGGTGAGGGTGCAGAGACACAGAGAGAGAGTGACTGCCTGGGGCCCCAGAGCTACTAAGTAGCTAGGGGCACCCGTGGCACCCTGCCCTCCTGCCTTCCCCACAGGACCCACTGCTTCATGCCAAAGGCTGGGGACCCCTGGGACTGTGCCTCGGGACTTCAGCCCACAGCAAGAGCAGGTGGGCTAACGGGCTGGGGGTCTGGGGAGTTACTGCCCTGGGAGCTATTCTCAGCCTGCATGGGAGTGGGTCCCGGGTCCATCCCTCACTCCAGGATGTCCTCCACGCTCTCTCCCGGCTCCCAGCAGGACAGCCCAGGGCTCAAGGGGAACACCCTTGGTCACACGCCCTCCTGGCCCCACTTGCCAATTCCCTAACAGGGCCTCCCAAATCCAGTGCTTGCCTCTGTCCTGAGACCCTGCCTCCAAGTCAGGAGGTGGACCCTGGCAGGCAGGCTCCAGAACGGCTGCTCTGAAGCTCGGCTGGCCCACGTCCTGATGGGGGGGGGCGCACACAGCCCTCCCTGCCCTGCCAAGTGCCCAGGCACCACGCACATATGGCAGCTGCCAGCGTCGTAGCGTCATTATCTCGGGTAGGAGACAATATTTTCAAGGGCCCCTCCCAGCTCCTACCTTCTAAGACTCTTCATATAGCAGCAGGTGGCCTGGTGAGCGTCATTCCCCCTGTGAGGTCAAAATGGTTCAAGAGGATGTACATACAAGATTCCCGAGCCTCTGTGACCATCCAAGAGGCCTTCCTTCTAGCCCCTGACCCTCCGCCTGTCTTACAGTATCTCTCGCCATTGGCCCGTAAGTCTCTGCTTGTGGGCCTCCAGGCACGATAGGCAAGCTTCTCAAAGTCACTCCTGCAATCATTTGTTAGCTTATCTCTACTGAGCCAACCTCTGCCCCTCCACTGGCCTGGCTTTGCCAGTCCTACTGGCGTGGGAGAGCAGAGGCCCAGGCAGGGTGGCCCTTGGGCTGCCACTGTCCCTGCCTCACCTCTCCTCAGACTGCAGAGCTGCAGACAGAGCAGGCGCAGGGGTTCCTCATTCCTTCTCCTTCCTCCGCCTCCTCTCACCACATGCACACAGCAGGCCGCTGTGAAGCATTTACATGTCACATGAATACAGTTACATAAATATCACATGTGCCTGATTCTAAAGGTCTTAAGCACTGAGGTTTCAAGGTGAAAAGATTCTTGTCTTTTTTTTTTTTTGGAAAACACATTTGGATGTGGGATGTTTTAGGGAGAAGAGTGACAGGTGTAGGTGGTTCTCTTTTGGAAACCCGCCTTCCCTGGTTTCTCAGCTCAGCTGGATGGCTGGAGGATTAACTGATTGCAAATTCTCTCCAAGCTCTGAGTTTAGCTCACGTTGCAAGCACCATAGAGTGGGCTGGCTTTGCAATGGTGGGCACCCATGGTTACAGGGGGTCCTGAAAACAGGTGCTAGAAAGACAGACCTCCCACCTGGAGCTTATGGTCCAGCTGGGGAGTCGACAGCCAGCATCAGCCATCACATGGGGCCAGAGCCCTGATGGAGGGTTGTACAGAACTCTAACATCTCATAATGAGGACATTTGTTCCAGTCTGGGAAAAGGTTCCCATGGAAAAGAATTTGTTTTATCTTTACTTCAAAGTGCACACATTTTAAGTACACAGCTCAACGAATCTTTCCCAATGTGCACACCCATGCAACCAGCGTTGTCACCAAGATGCAGAACATTTCCAGCCCCAGAATGCTCTCCACCGCCTCGTCTCCACTTCTCCCTTCCCAGGAGAAGAACCACCCCTGTCAGCCCTTCTGCCATAGACTAATTTGCTTCTTTTTGAGCCTCACATGAAGGGAAACATGTGGAATGTGCTCTTTTGTGGCTGGCTTGTTCCCTCGACAATTGTGTCTATGAGATTCATGCATGTGTTGCATGTGGTATAAGCCATTATTTTCACGACTGTTTAATATTCCACAGTGTGAACACACCACCATTTGTTGATACATTCTCCTATTGTTGTATAATTGGGTTCTAATTTTCACCTACTGTGAATAGAGCTGCTATGAGAAAGTAACATTTGTAACTGAGTAGAAGTTAACTTGATACATGGTGGCAAAGAGGGTAGGGAGGAACACTGGAGAAGGAGGGAATGATCCCTGCAAAGGCCTTTGGCAGGAGGGAGCCTGCAGGTGGGTATGGCTGATGGGAGCCACTTCCCAGGGGCTGCGGGTGGGCATGGCTGACGGGGGCCACTT
>JAQQAC010004778.1:499912-518347 GCA_029783875.1 Phataginus tricuspis | reverse complement strand
TCCCAGGGGCTGTGGGTGGGCATGGCTGATGGGGGCCACTTCCCAGGGGCTGCGGGTGGGCATGGCTGACGGGGGCCACTTCCCAGCATCATGTTTCTAGGGAATATTAACAACACTCCCAGATTCCTGGCCCTGCTGAATGGGCACAGTGTGTGGTCCTCTGCATCCCATCCCACCTCCCCGTGTGTCTTCCTGGCAGGGGCTGGTAAGCAAAGGGACTGCGTTTCCCAGGCTCCCTTGCAGCGAGACTCCAGATGAGGGTCAGGGTCCATCACGTGAATAGGCCGAGTGAGATGCAGGAGGCAGAGGGAGCAGGGCCAGCTTCTGGTGCTTTGGGCTGCTCTGCTATCCAACAGGGACCCTGGCATGTGGGGTTTTCTACAGCTGCGTCCCAGCCTCTGATCTCAGGCTGCTGCGATGCAGGCCCGGGCCCTGACCCCGGCCCCCTGCATGCCGGGGAGAGTGCGCTGGCCTGGGCCCCCCACTGCCCACCTGGCTCCAGGCCAGCTCTGAGGGCCCTTGGAGGGGCCCCAGGAGGCCAGCAGGGAGGCTTTCTCTGGCTCTCCCAGGGACCTTGTAAGTGCCGTGACTTGTATCCAGCCCCGTGTGCTTCAAACACCTGGAGGTGTCACCTCCTGACCATTACGATGGCTACTGTCAGAAAGCTGCAGAATAACAAGTGTTGGTGAGGATGTGGAGAAAAGGGAGCCCTGTGCAGTGCTGGGGGGAATGTAACCTGGGGCAGCTGCTCTGGGACACAGTTGGAAGTTCCTCAAAAATGAAAATAGAATCACCATATGATCCCACAATCCCACTTCTGGGTGTACATCTAAGAACTGAAAGCGGAGTTTCAAAGAGACTTTGTGCACCCCCACCCACAGCGGCCAAGAGGTGGAAGCACCCACATACCCACTGCCAGGTGATGGATAAATGAAATGTTCAGCCACAAGAAGGAAGCAAATCCTGACACACATCACAGCACAGGTGAACTCGAGGCCCCTATGCTCAGTGAAGACACAAAAGGACACGCACCACACGACCCCACTCACGTGAGTTCCCTGGAGCTGTCACATCACAGACAGAGAAGGTGGATGGTGGGTGCCGGGGCTGGGGGAGGGGAGTAGGGAGTTGGTGTTTATTAGGGACAGAGTTTCAGTTTTGCAAGATGAAAAGACTTCTTACGTTAAAATGGTAAATTTCATTTTATGTATATTTTACCACATTCACCTGTTTCGGGTCTGACTCCAGATTCTGTGCTCTTCCCACTGTAAACATTCCCCTTTCTCTCCTCCCCAGGTCCACCCACTGACCCCATAAAAGAGCAGGGTGCCGCCCCCTTCAGGGAGCCGGCATTCCTGACCCCCAGGGCTGCGCAGACGGAGGGGACGACCGCCCAGTGGTTCCGGAGGGGGCCGGCTGGCCGCTTTTGCTGGCAGGCATGGCTCCCCATCCCCCCTTGCTCTCCCTCATTCTCGGGTGGGACGAGGTGGGCCGGCAAGGGGCTGAGCCTCCGAGCAGCTGCGGCCAGGCCCCTCAGGCTGTCCGGGACGCCCGGCAGCTCCTCTGCACATCCCCACGTGGTCGCACACTCTGAAGCGCACCAGGGTTTCTAAGCAGGGCCACTGATGCGGGCCTGCGGGACCCATCGCCCTCTTGTGCCCCAGCTAAGGGGGCTGCGACTCCTTTCTGTGGTCAGAGCCCCGCGTCCCTGGCAAGTAGCCTCAATGCCGCCTCCACGGCATCCTTACCCAGGCCAGCCTGAGCTCTGAGGCCTAATCCTTGGAAGGGAGAGAGCTCGTCCCACCCGTCTGCCCCTGGGGACACAGCAGGGCAGAGTGTGGGCGGCTCGGCCACACCTCCAACGCTTTTTCCCAAAGGCAAATGAGTGGGACTCACCAGGACTCACCGCCAGGCCTGTCGCCAGAAGGCCCGAGCCCAGGGCAGCCGCCCTGGCACACCCCCGCCCCAAACCGGCCCCAGACAGACCCCGAGCTGGTGGAAAGGGCTGGCTTGTAGACCAGGGCCGCCACCTGCTGGTGACCATTGGGCCTGCGCCCTGTTGGAGAGGGTCACACCCGCCCCCAAGGGACAGCGGCGACTTGCTGACCAGGTTTCCCTGGGAGATGCAGGAGTTGGGAAGGGCTGCCCCCACGAAGTACCACGACCTGGGATTTGAAGCAACGTAATTTATTCTCTCTCGGCTCGGAGGCCAGAGTCTGAAATCAAGGCGCTGGCCCGAAAGCTCTAGAGGAGGACCCTTCCCTGCCAGCCTGCCTTGCTGCTTCCCCGCCTGCAGACACACCACCCCAGGCTCTGCCTGCACCTCACGCGGCCCTCCTCCCCGCACCTACACCCAGCTTCCCTCTTCCCGTGAGGACGGCAGTGGTCGGTTTAGGGCTCACCCTAATCCAGCATGGCCGCCTTCAACTTGGTTACTTCGGCAAAGACCCTATTTCCAGTTAAGGTCACATTCGCAGGTCCAGGTGGACGTGAATTTTGGGGGCACACTATGGGGCTCAGCACAGAGGCCCAGCTCAAATGCTGCCTCCTCCACGCAGGTTTCCTATCCACCAGGACCACCTCCTGTCCTCCGAGCCCCAGCAGGGCATGTGGGCCGCTGGATGGGGTCCGCACGACATTGCACAGGACACAGTGATTGTGTACTTTCTCCTACATCTGCCTCTCACCACCAGCTGAGGCTTCGCCTCCTCTGGGAAGCTGGGTCTGCACCCCAGCCCCTGTCCTGCCCTCATCCTAGGTGGGATGAGTGGGGAGTTCCACCCCCAGGTTGGTACTCAAACTGCAGCAGGACTTTTTCCCCTCTTATCAAGTCACCTTTGCTGACGCCTAGACTCAGAGGACTCAAAGAGGAGTCTGGGTTTTATAGGATGAGCCCACAGAAAGAACTATCCAATTTCTGTTGTGCAGCATGTGCCATAAAATGAATCTCTAGAAGGCTGCTTTTATGCAAGCTGCTTGGTGAAAGGGCTACGGCTTAAACAACTTAAAGCAGCAGACAATGAATGAGACAGTCCGTGTGTGTGATTCTTGAAGAGGGTGGGTCCCCACCAGCCAGCAATATCAAGACAACGTTCAAGATTGTTTCAATTCAGTGCTTGTAAAGAATAGGGATGATGTGGGCAGACTCTTCCTATACACGACAGTCAGGGCAGGCAGCAGATGGGAAACTGGTGTATGGAAATGTGCCTCTGAGATTAAAATGCCATAGACTATGAATCAAAAGTGGGGTGTGCCAAAGAGGAAAGTTCCATCAGTATGTTACGCCAGATCTGGAAAACACAGGGGGGTGGGCGGGAAAATGACCAACCTAATCCAGCCAGTAAGGAGGCCTCGGGGAACCCTCTGCTTCTTGTCATAAGGAAAAAAAAGTGTGTATTCATAGTACACAACCATAGACAATTATGATTACACTGAATGGCAGTCCTTAACACTATACCACCTGTACCTAATGGTGACATTCCACAGTCTTCGTTAAACCATCCTAAGTAGCTATAAAACATTCATTCCACTGGGGCAAATGTGGCCCTTAAGTGACATCTGTTGTAGGGACTTGGCAGCTTTGGGCTTTAAAAATCGGACTCAAGTGTAGGTTTAAATCTTTGCCTGCAGTTTGGATTATTTCTTCTGGATGGGTCTCTAGAAGTGGAATTCCTGGTCAGAGGAAAGAATGATTTTTAAGTTTCTTGATCAGAGATTTCAAAACTGGTGGGAAATTTGGCCCTTAGAATTAGATTTGGCCCATGCAGTTTTTTAATGCATGCCAACATTTAAAATTAAGAAGACTTCCCATTAGAATTCATATTTCTAGCTTATCCTGGAAAATCAAAGCTGTCCAATCAGTGTAACACACACATTAATAGAATGAAGGAAAAAAGCCACATGATCATCTCAACTGACACAGAAAAGGCGATTGACAAGAGCCAACACCCCTTATGATAAAATTCTCCCCAAACTGGGAACAGAGGAAACTTCCCCAATGTGATAAAGGACATTTATGAAAAGCCCACAGCTGACATATACTCAGTGGTAAAAGAAGGAAAGATGGAAACAAGACAAGGATGCCTGCTTTCCCCACCGCTATCCACCACAGTGCTGGGGTTCTAGCCAGAGCAATTAGGCAAGAAAAAACAACATCTGAATTGGAAAGGACAAAGTCAGACTATCTCTAGTCACAGAGGACATGATCTTGTGTAGAGAAAATTCAAAGATAATTTTAATTATCTGAGTAAGCGCCAGTGCTAACAAATGAGTTCAGTAAAGTTGCCAGGCAGAGGATCAACATACAAAAATCAGTTGTATTTCTATACACTAGCAATGAACAATCCAAAAAGGAAATTAATAAAATCATTCCACTTACCATGGCATCCAAAAGAATAAAATATTTGGGAATAAATTAAGCCAAGGAAGCTAGACATGTGCCTGAACACTGCAAAATATCGCTGAAAGAAATTAGAGGAGACCTGACTTCATGGAAAGACATCTTGCTCATGGACAGGAAGACTTACTACTGCTAAGACACAACACCACCCAAAGCAATACACGGATTCAACGCAGTTCTTATTAAAGTCCCAATGCCTTTTTCTGGTAGAAAATGGATCAACGACCTAAATGTAATAGTAGAAACAATGAAACTCTTGGAAGAATACCAAGGGTTCCCAGCAGCCTTAGCAGGTGAGTAAGGAAGGTGGCAAGTGCAGGAACCTCAGGATATTTTGGGGACCTCGAGAAGACAGGATGTGGCCCAGATCTATAGGTACAGCAGGTGAAACCTGACGGCAAGTCCCTGGCTTGGCTTCCCCAACCTCAAGAGGCCTTTGAGAGTTCAGTCTTAAATTCCTTAGGAAAAGTTCCAGCCAAGCACTTTAAAAGTGCCTGTGTGATCAATGGTTGTTCTTGCTGTGCTTATGTAAATAATCAGGCCAAGTGTTACAAACAAATTAGTCTTAATACAGTTACCTCTCATAAAAATAAGGGTGATTTCAATTGCATCAAAAAGAATAAAATACCTAGGAATACAGCTAACCAAGGAAGTGAAAGACTTATACTCTGAAAACTACAAGAAACTCATGAGAGAAATTAAAGAAGAAACCAATAAATAGAAACACATACTGTGCTCATGGCTAGGAAGAATTAATATTGTCAAAATGGCCATCCTGCCTAAAGCAATCTACAGAGTCAATGCAATCCCTATCAAAATACCTACAGCATTCTTCAATGAACTAAAGCAAATAGTTTTAAAATTCATATGGAACCACAAAAGACCCCAAATAGCCAAAGCAATCCTGAGGAGGAAGAATAAACAGGGGGAATTATGCTCCCTGACTTCAAGATCTACTACAAAGCCACAGTAATCAAGACAATTTGGTACTGGCACAAGAACAGACCCATAGACCAATGGAACAGACTAGAGAGCCCTGATATAAACCCAAGCATATATGGTCAATTAATATACGATAAAGGAGCCATGGACATACAATGGGGAAACGACAGCCTCTTCAGCAGCTGGTGTTGGCAAAACTGGACAGCTACATGTAAGAGAATGAAACTGGATCATTGTCTAACCCCATACACAAAAGTAAACTCGAAATGGATCAAAGACCCGAATGTAAGTCATGAAACCATAAAACTCTTAGAAAAAAACATAGGCAAAAATCTCTTGGACATAAACATGAGCGACTTCTTCATGAACATATCCCCCCGGGCAAGGAAAACAAAAGCAAAAATGAACAAGTGGGAGTATATCAAACTAAAAAGCTTCTGTACAGCAAAGGACACCATCAGTAGAACAAAAAGACATCCTACAGTATGGGAAAATATATTCATAAATGATGTATCTGATAAGGGGTTGACATCCAAATTATATAAAGAGCTGACACACCTCAACAAACAAAAAGCAAGTAAACCAATTAAAAAATGGGCAGAGGAGCTGAACAGACACTTCTCCAAAGAAGAAATTCAGATGGCCAACAGGCACATGAAAAGATGCTTCACATCCGTAATCATCAGAGAAATGCAGATTAAAACCACAATGAGATATCACCTCACACCAGTGAGGATGGCCAACATCCAAAACACAAACAACAACAAATGTTGGCGAGGATGTGGAGAAAGGGGAACCCTCCTACACTGCTGGTGGGAATGTAAACTAGTTCAACCATTGTGGAAAGCAGTATGGAGGTTCCTCAAAAAACTCAAAATAGAAATACCATTTGACCCAGGAATTCCATTCCTGGGAATTTACCCTAAGAATGCAGGAGCCCAGTTTGAAAAAGACATATGCACCCCTATGTTTATTGCAGCACTATTTACAATAGCCAAGAAATGGAAGCAACCTAAGTGTCCATCAGTAGATGAATGGATTAAGAAGATGTGGTACATATACACAATGGAATATTATTCAGCCATAAGAAGAAAACAAATCCTCCCATTTGCAACAACATGGATGGAGCTAGAGGGTATTATGCTCAGTGAAATAAGCCAGGTAGAGAAAAACAAGTACCAAATGATTTCACTCATCTGTGGAGTAAAAGAACAAAGAAAAAACTGAAGGAACAAAACAGCAGCAGACTCACAGAACCCAAGAACGGACTAATAGTTACCAAAGGGAAAGGGACTGGGGAGGGTGGGTGGGAAGGGGGGGATAAGGGGGATAAAGGGGCATTACGATTCTCATGTATAATGTCGGGGGGGGGGACACGGGGAGGGCAGCATAACACAGAGAAGTAGTGATTCTATAGCATCTCACTACGCTGATGGACAGTGACTGTAATGGGGTATGTGGTGGGAACTCGGTAATGGGGGGAGTCTAGTAACCATAATGTTGTTCATGTAATTGTACATTAATGATATCAAAGTAAAATAATAAGGGTGATTTTAGAGAGAAAAGAATTATGTTTCAATGGTGCAGCGTTATTGATACTAGATTCTAGTGCTGTTCATTGTGAAATGGACTGGATCCTGAATTCTGGTTTCTTCAAAATATCTGGCTATGACTCGCCACATGTTTCAATTTTCTCCAATTATCAATTCCTAGTCTTCATATTCAGGCCATGTGTTCTTAATCTCCTTGTCAAGTCTGTTTCCTCTAGAACAGAAAATCCTACTCCAGGTGTCGCTCAGACAAGGATTTCAGCCCACCCCGCACACTGACGAAGACGTCCACCAGCAACCCCGCACCCTCGTGGCCTCCTCCTCTCATACAACCTTGTCCACGTTGGCTCCTGAGGAGACAGCCCCATGACCTCTCTCCCTGACAGACAGCAAGGAACTGCGGGGCCCACAGGCAGGGTCAATGACCCCCCTCAGCAGGAAGCAGTCACAAAGTGACTGACACCCACTTTCCCTTGAAAGATTTCAAGGGACCATAGTCCTTGAGGGGGGATGTTATAGTAGATGGACAGCCAGACATGAGCAGGGAGGGGGTTGCGACTCCGGCAATTCAGTCCGATACTTGTTTATATTCTAAACATTCAGTGTAAAGTGTTCTCATGGAATGTGGGGAGGGAGAGGTGGCTGGTTACAACGGGAAGGAACCTCCAAATGCATTACATGCCCAATAGCAAACTACAATCACATCCTTGGCATATGACCGTTCCAAGGAAGACTCTCTAAGGGAAAAGAGGGTGTCACTCTGTTTCCCAGAACCCCCCTCCCTACTCTGGGGAAACCCCACCTCACCCAATCAACCTTAACCTCCAGCTGTAAGACCACCCAACCCAAACCCCACCCTGCCACTTGCCTCTGGGGCCTGTTCACACTCTGTCCTTGAGTGTGTGCTCTGCTTTATTAAACTAGTCTTTGCTGGTAAAAAAAACAGTGTGGTCTATCCATACGCTGGATATTATTCAGCCATAAAAGGGGATGGAGTGCTCATGCATGCAACAGTGTGGATGAATCCTGAAACCTTGTGCTAAGGAAAAAAGCCAGACACAAAAGATCATATATTGTATGATTCCATTTTTGTGAAATATCCAGACAGGTGATAGAGATAGAAAGTAGATGAGTGGTGCTAGGGGCTGGGGGGCGAGGGAATGGGAGTGACTGCTCACGGGAACAGGGTCTCATTTTGAGGTGATGAAAATGTCCTGGAACTAGATAGTAACGATGGTAACACGACATGGTGAGTGCATTAAATGCTGCTGAATTGCATACTTTGAAATAAGTAAAATGGTGAATTTTATGTTTATGACTTTTACCTCAATAAGAGTTATTAAAAATCAGAACTGTCCTTGATTTAAAGGGGCTTATTCTATTACATCATCAACCTGATTGCTGGGCATTCTGTGTTTTGAGACCCCTGCCCTTGATTCCTATTACCAGTGTACCTGAGGAAGTTTGATCCATTGACACCACCACTCTAGATCTAGGAGAGACCCAACCTGGTCAGCCCTGGGGCCATCTCTCCCTGAAGATGAGGAGGAAATTGAGGTGCAGGGATGTTAAGTGACTTGCTCAAGGACACACAGCCAGTTAGGCCAGAATCTGGACTAGAGCCCAGTTCTTCTAATCCTGAGCTCTGTGAGCTGTCTGCCATACCACATTGCTCTCCTAGAGCTTGGAAGGCCAAGCCCGGGGCTGGCAGGCCCACTCAGGGCCTCTCAACTCTCAGAAACTGACCAAAGCCCCGCCTGAGGCCCTCAGGTGCACTCCCCAGCCAGGTGAGAGACAGGGACCGTTCAGGCCTTTGTGAGCTGATGTTGCATACCTTTGCCATGGGGCCGTCTTCCTCCAACACTCTGTGGAGTGAGATCCACCGTGGGTTTCTGCTTAGAAAACCACAGCAAGTGTCGCTCGTAGTGTTTTTCCAAACTTGAGCATGAGCAAGCCCTTCTCCTTGCAAACAAATATCTTTGCATCTCCCACAGCACCTGGAAATTCACTTACACCATAGATGCCCAAAATACGTTTATTTCCATTTTAGATCTTCTTGTTGTTCCCTGGATGGATAAAAAGCAGTAACCAATATATGGGTTGAACCAAACATGAGAGCTGTCAGCCATTCATTCACCCACCACTTACCACACATGCAGTACACGGGGCTCTGTGCGTGAGCGCCGAAGGGAACAGGGGTCGCGCTGCATCCGTCAGGGCCCAAGTAGGAGGCAGAAACCAAACCATCACTGGAATAGACAATGTCTAATAGGAAGAACTATTAACAAAGGATTCACGAAAGAGCAATAAAGGCAATTCTAAATTATCTTTACTTACAGGAGAGCAGAATACGGGGCAGCCGTTACACCCAGGGCTGGGATGGACCTGCGCACTGGAGCGGGGGCTGAGACCAGACTTGGGCAGGACGCGGATGTGGCACCCTGCAGGGCGAAGGAGTCCCGCGTCCCTGCGCTTCAGGACTTGCTGGAAATCCACCCTCCTGCTTGGTAGGAGGAGCTGCCCAGAGGGGGCGCCACACCCCAGCCCTTGCTGAAAAGCCGTGGGAGGGGTGCCTGGGGAAGTTGTAGAAAGGGAGAGTGTGCGCACGCGCGTGCGCGCTGCACCTGCAGGAGGGCCGCCAGGGAAGGTCTTCCCGAAAAGGCGAGATTTGAGCGGACCAGGAGGAAGGGAGGGAGGGCCCTGTGGGTGTGGGAGGAGGAGCATTCTGAACGGAGCGAAGGGAATAGGCCCCAAGCAGGAGCTGTGTGCTTCGTTCAAGGACTCGCCAGCGGCCGCGGGCGGGTGAGCTGGACGGGGAGGGAGATGCGCTCTGGGGGCCATGAGGGCCGGCGGCGGAGGGCCCCGAGGCTACACAGGGATGCTGGCTTTTGTTCTGCGTAATGCATACGCATTTCACAATAATACATTCACCGGTACGTGTACGAAATTAGGCGGCTTTTGAAGACGGAGCGATTACTCCTGGCTTGGGGCAGGAAGCGGGAGGGGAGCGAGGACAGGCCAGGAGGAGGCGCCCAGCGTGCGGGAAGGCAAAGGTGGTGTCCCTCCGCTGGGAGCTGCGCTGCCTGTGAGCACGGCGGGCCCCCGCGCCCCGCGCGGCCCCAGCGGGCTGGCGTTCGGAGCTGGGACGGGAGATGGTCCGCGCCCGGAGTGGGACCCACTAGCCCTGCGGCTCCTGACACTTGATGTGCCTCCTGGGCAAGGGAAACGGGAGCTTTTATTTTACTCAGTTTAAAGTAAGATTTAGAAGGCCAGGGGCCTGGTAGCTACCCCAGCGGAGAACTCAGTGTAGTTGCCCGTGGGTGCTGCTAAACCGATTCACCCAGCGGCTCCCCCTCCACTGCCTCAGCCGCGGAGAAGCCATGTGGGTTCTTTGCCTTGCTGACCTCCTGCCCCGTAAGCTTAAGGTCAGATCTTTCCGTTCTGCTAAAATAATGGTTTTCTGTTTGCACATGAATCTTGTTCTCTGCGTGCCCGGCTAGTCAGCTGGCCTCAAACATCTGCTCTTCTTGGGAAGGAGTGGCAAGGAGCAGAACAAAAGGAAACCTGCTTGGCCACAGCAGATGGGCTCGTCTGGCATTAGAACCTCCGTTTTCTACCAAGGGCCAAGAATATTCCAGCTGCTAATTTGAACCCAAGTTGTGAAGCTCTCTCTCTCTCCTCTTTGGGTATTTCTTCTATAATTTCAGTTTTCAAAAACAAACCCTACTGTATGCAAAGCTCGTAGAATGGTTGTGGTCTCTATTATGTTCCTGGCAGCACAGATGCCTCCTGCCTGTGGTTTGCAGTGTCTTCAGTCGTCCCTGTAGGAAGCCGGCAGGAAGTCTCACCTGGAGGGGGTCGGACGTGGAGCACTTAGACGGCACCCAGTGTGCACAGCAGCGCTACTGACATCTGGGGCCAGGTAATCCTTCGCGGGGGGCTGCCCTGTACACTCCTCCATGTTTGCCAGCACCCCTGGCCTCCACCCACTAGGTGCCCCTAAGCAGCCCCACTCCCCACCCCAAACTCACACCACCTTTGAGACAACCAAAATGTCTCCAGACATTGCCACGTGTCCCCAGGAGAGACAGAATTGCTTTGAGCGAGAACCTCTGGTGTAGATACAACCTGGCTGAGAAGAGGAGAAGGATGTCTAAGACCTCCAAAGTCACCCCTCCTGGGGATGAAAGTGCAGAGACTCTGAACCCCCAGTCAGCAAGCGCTTCACTGAGAGTGTTTCTGTGAATTTCTAGGCCTGGATCAGGAAGGCTAAGGGAGAAACTCATGCCAGCCAGCATTCTTCATTTACTGTTCTGAGGGTCAGGTACTGGGGATGTGGTGATAAATAGACAGATGAACTTGTTAATTCATTCAGCATATATATATATAGTATGTATATTTATAATTCATATTAATATATATTATATATAATATTAATTATATTTATTAATTCAACATATATTGTATAGAATATTACATATGTTCTATAGAATAATATAAAATATACATGTTAATGTTCTATATTATATGTATTATATATACTATATATTGTATATTTATATATATAGTATGCTATATAGTTCTGCTTCTCTGGGGAACTCTGAAGATATATACGATATATATGTATATTATATATTCACTTATATGTCCTATTCATATGGAAATGCAAAGAACCTAAAATGTCCAAAACAACTTTGAAAAAGAGCAAAGCTAGGAGCTGGTTTAAAGCTGGTGTTAAAGCTACAGTAATCAAGAGAATGTGGTATTGGTGGAAAGACATATAATGGAACAGTGATCAACAGAACAGAATAGAGTCTAGAAATGGAAACACATATCAGGATGAGTGATTTTCAACAAAGATGCAAAGGTAATTCAACGAAGAAAGGATAGTCTTTCAACAAGTGGTACTAGAACAATTTGAAATCTATAAGCAAAAAAATGAATTTGGATCCATATACAATTATATAAAATATAGCTATTACACCACATTCAAAATTTACCCCAAGTGGATCATGTAAAACCTATATAAAACCTAAAAGTATAAAACTTCTAGAAAAAAATATATGAGAAAACCTTGGTTAGGCAAAGATTTCTTAGGTATGATGCCAAAAGCATCATAGGAAAAAAAGGAAAAACTGATATATTGCTTCATTCATATTAAGCACTTCTGCTCTTCAATAGATGCTGTTAAGAGAATGGAAAGACAAGCCACAGATTGGGAGAAAGTATTTACAAATGACATATCTGATAAAGGACTAGTATGAGAATATGTGAAGAACTCCCAAAAACACAATAATAAGAAAACAACCCAAGTTTTTAAAACAGGAACAAGATTTGAACAAATACTTCATCAAAGAAGGCATATGGGTGGCCAATAAACATAGGAAAATATACTCAACATCATTAGTCATTAAAGAAATGAAAATTAAAACGGAATGAGATACCACTACATCCCTATTAGATTGGCTAAAATTAAAAAGACTGACCATAACAAGTGTTGATGAGGATGTGGAGCAACTGGAATACTCACAGCCTGCTGGTCAGAGGATAAGCAGTCTGAACATTTCGGAAAATAATTTGGTAGATTCTTGAAATTTTAAACACACACCTACATTATGATTAGCAATTCTGCTCCTAGATGTTTACCCAAGGGAAATAAAAGAATATATATGCACATGAATATTTACAGCAGCTTCATTGGTAATCATCAAACACTGGAAACAACCGAGATGTCTGTCAACAAGCCAATGGATGATCCATACAATGGAATATGGATCTCAGCAAGAAAAAGGAACAAGCGTGTCCAGGAAGAAACGTGTCCTGGAGAATCCTGTGGCCAGAGTCTCCGAGATGGAACCGTCAAGCCTTCCCATGACTCCCATCTCACTCAGGGAAAACCTACTTTCTCACAATGATGGAAAGGCCCTCTGCACGTGGATGCTGTTTGCTCAGCAGCCTCACCACCTCGCACTCCCCACCCCCTCTCCCCTCAAATGTGCCGAGCGTTCCCTCTGTTCCCTCTGCCTGGAGTGCTCATCCACAGAGACCACGAGGCTCCTTTACAGCTCCTTCAGGTCTTTATTCAAAGGTCACTTTGTCATGACGTGTCCTTTACTGCAGATGGCAGACTGAATACTGACCAAAGACAGCTGGGTGCTAATCCCTGAACCTGCGATCAGTCCCTGTGTGACAAGGGACTCCGCAGCGGTGACTGAGTCCAGGCTCCGGAGGTGGGGAGGGGATGCCGGACTCTCCAGGTGGGCCCTAGCCGTAATCCCCAGCGTGCCCACCAGAGGGAGGCAGAGGGAGACCTGGCCCGGACGCGGGTCACGTGACGCAGTGCGCTGCTGCGGGGACTGATGGTAGCGCCACGGGCCACGGGAGGCAAGCCCGCAGCCGTGCAGGCGGAAAGAGGCGAGGGACGGGTCCTCCCCTGGAGGCTCCAGGAGGAGCCAGCCCTGCGGGTGCCTTGCGTTCAGCCCAGGGAGACTGGTTTGGGGCTGCGGGCCTCCCGAATCATGAGGAAATAAATGTGTGTTGTTTTAAGCCACCAAACGGGGGTACTTAACCGCGGCAGCTGTGGGAAACAGACACATGACCCCCGTAATATTGCAGCCCCTGCACCCGGAACGCTCTCTTCCTGCCGCACTTCATGCTCCCCATGGGCCCTTAGCAGCGGCAGACATGCTTGCTTTAACCTATTTGTTGTGTGTCCCTTCTAAGTGGGCCAAAGTCTCTGAGAGGGTAAGACTTCGTCTTATCTGTGCTGCACACCCACAACCCAGTACAGAGTAGGGCTCAGTGTTGAAATTCAGCAGTTGAACAAACACATAAAAGATTTCAATATTCAGAATAGCACAAGAAATAATTTAACAAACACCCAAATGGTCCTTGTTTACAAGCTGGCTGGATTTGCGCCACGCCGGGTTTTTTTGAGATCCAGAGTATTGCCCGGGAAGTGACAGTCCCTTCTGACCAAGTCCAGCAGCGCCATTCCCAGAAGGTGCCCGTTCCTGTGAGTCTGATTGTGTTGCCAGCCCGTTTGTTGTATTTGAAGATGTGTGCAGTGTGGGTGAGTTACACCTGCTGCTGTTTGGAGGCTGTGTTTAAAATTCACCCAAATGGAGCCACAGGGTAACCTGCCTTCCTTTTCTCCTCATTTTTTTTTTTTTGAGAGCCCCACAGCAGAGACACAACAGACACAGCCTTTTCTTTTTCTGCTGTACGACATTCCATTACAAGAACACCTCAGGTTGTAGTCATCCATTTCCCTGTCTGGCGGGTCTGGGCAGCACAACGCGGAGCTGAGTGGAGGGGCCCCAGGCCGGCGTGGGCAGGGCTGAGGAGGGCACCCCTCTCTGTCTTTCCGTTCTCGGCTTCAAAGGGCGGCCAACGACCTTGCCTTGCGCCCATGTGACTCCTCCGAAGGCCCCCGGGGGGCCTGCCTGGGCCACGTTATTCTCAGAGCCCGCAATACCCCCAAACCGAGCTTTCCCTAAGCAGGGAGGGGCTGCCTGTTTGATCTCCGAGCAAAAGCACCTTGTAAAGGAATTTACCGAGTTACCCGGAGTCGTCCTGGGAGCCGCCCAACGGGACTCCCCGCGGGGCTCTCTCTACGCAGTGAGCTGCCCTGTGGTTTTGTCCGCAAGACCCTATTGAACAAACTGCAATTCACAGAGCGATGTAGGACGGGGAGTCCCGGGCGGGCGCGGCCTCAGACCCGCCCTGTGTTACTGTGACCCTGTACCGCCAGCCGCAGTGCCGCGGACCCCGCCTTCCAGCCCCCAGACAGACCCCCCGGGGGGTGTCTGGCGTCTGGCGGGTCACTGCAGCAGCAGTTCTTTTCTGCAGAAAGAACAAGAGTGCCCGCCTTTCTCTCACTTCCTTTTTGGGGCCTGGGAGGGCTGGCCTGTGAGCGGCCGGCTGCTATTTCCGGGCCTGGGCCGCTCTCTCTGAAACCCCAGCCCCAAGAGGAAGGAGTGGAGGAAGGGCAGGAGGGGCCGCGTGACCTTGCCTTTGGTCTGGGGTGCAACCAGCCAGGTGCAGTGTTTACCGTCTCAGAGTGAAACCCTCCCTAGAAGGCCCGGGTGGGCCTGGCGTGACAGGTTTCCCAGCAAAAAGCACTGTGTGCATGGTATTCATAGACGCTCAGAAGATAGAGGGGCAGCTTTCTGGATGACAGCATCCACTGTCCCTGATTCTGACAGAAGGGGCACCCGAGGCCAGGGACGTCGAGCCTAGTCTGAGGTTACCCTGAGCTGGGGACCTCAGCGGTGCTGGAACCCGCTGCCTGGGCCCCCTCCTCGGGGAGTGGCAGGTTTGCCTGCCTGGAGCAGAAATGAGATGTGTTTTGAGGGCTTCTGTGTGTCTCCCCTTCACCTCCCACCCCCAGGGGCTGGAGCCTCTTGCTGTGTCCAGAGCCCCTGGTGGCTGGGCAAGGCTGCCAGGTGGGGGCAGGGGGCACAGTTGGAGGACAGAAGGGGCAGCTCCAACAGCTGCATCCCTCCCCTCATCTGCATTTGTGTCGGCCTTTTGTCATCATTCTATTCGCTCCGTCTGGGTTGCTCTTGGGTGTTCATTGTGTCCTGACTCCACTGGAGTAAACATGACTGTGTGGTATTCCTTCCTTCCTCCTCCCTCCCTTCCTCCTCTCTTCCCTCCCGCCCACCCTTCTGCCTTCCACATACTTGTGAGCGTGTCCTGTATGTGCCAGGCACTGTTCTAGACATGGTCAGAGTTGTCATTGACAAGGTGAGATTTGAACAGAGATTTGTAGGAGGTGATGGGTTGGTTACCAAGTAGATATCTGGCTACACAATATTCCAGGCAGAGGGAACAGCAAGTGCAAAGGCCCTGAGGCAGGAGCATGATTGACATGCTTGCATCCCAGAGGGGAAGCCTGTCTCTGGGCTGGTGCAGCAGAGAGAGAGCAGCAGACAGATCAGAGGGAGACAAAGTCCCAGGTCCAGCAGGCTAAGTCTGATGAAAGGATCCAGACTCTCAGTCAGAGTGAGCTGGGAGCCAGCAGAGAGCTCTGGGAGGAGTGCTGAGCCCGTCCGAGGTTTCAGCAGGCCACCCTGGTCCTGGTGGGGATCACACTGAGGTGAGGCAAGGTAGAGGGAGAAAGGCCAAACAAGAGGCTGCCTGGCTAGTCCCGTGATGGCTAAGGTGGCTCAGAGTAGGTGGGGGTCAGGGAGGAGGTAAGGGGGGTCATCTGAGAGTCATTTTGAGGGTGACACCTGTGGGATCTGCTGGTAGGTTGGAGGGCAAAACGGAGTCCACGCCCCCTGACCCTGTGAGCAGTTCAGGTGCCAGGCTGACCCTGCTCCAGCTTCGGCTCTGCTAGCAGGTAGCTGTGAGACTGCCCCGGTGGGGTCTGCCGGTGAATGAGAGGACCTCGCAGGCCCTGGATGGCCTGTGCTGCTTCCAGCTCAATGCCCAGCGTGTGCCAGCCATCAGGAAGTGCCAGCTCTGGGGGCGACAGCTCCAGCATTGTGGTTCATTGTGACCGTGAGCAAGTTTCTCATCCCCACGTCTGTCTTCTTCCACGTGAAATGCACACAGCCACTGGACAAATACTTACTGAGCGTCTCCTTTCCTCTCCTGGGACCACACGGATGAACTAGATCGGGTCCTTGCTCTCGCGCTGCATTCCGCCCGAGGAGGCAGCTGACTGCGCCTTAAGAGTGAAGTCACCAAAGGAGACAAACAGGGCCGGGAGACGGGGCTGGATGGGCAGGTGCACTTTAGCGACGGGGGCCGGGCCAGGAGGAGTGTCCCAGGGCAGAGACTAGAACTGGGGTGAAAAGGAAGAGAAAGCATCTGAAAGGTGAAGGATGGGAGGGAGGAGTGTTTCCAGCAGAAGGAACAGCATGTGCAGGGCCCTGAGTCAGGGCAGGGCAGGGCCTGAGGGAGGGACTGAAAGAAGGTTGGATGAAGGCACCAGAGGAGTGCTGTCTGGGTGGGCCCAGCAGGTGACACAGCTGTGGGCAGTGGTGGTGACACAGGCGTGGAGGTGGTGACAGAGGTGTGGAGGTGGTGATGACACAGATATGGTGGAGGTGGTGACAGCGAGGTGGTGGGAAGATACCTTTGTCCCATACAAGTGGGCAATATGTGTCCCTTTTCCCCAAAGTGGTTGAGAACGCGGCTGCCCCACGTTCCCATGAACACAGGCTGGCCTGGGGCACAGAGGGGGTGTGGAGGAGAGCCAAACACCGGCCTTTCCTCCCGCGGGGCCTCAGGCCTTCCCTGAGACCAGGGTTCCCATCGGGGCCAGGCCACTTCTGGGGTAGGGCCCTGGCCTGCTGCTCTGGGATCTAGCCGGGCCGCACATCGGCTGGGAAGACAGTGTTGGGCACGAGGCTGGCACACACAGCCTGTTCTCCGCTGCTGGAGAGGCCCCGCCGCGCGGGAGGAGCGTGAGCCACCCGAGCCCAGAGCTGTTTCTGGAAGCAAGACGCAGGGCTCACTCCTGTGGGACAGGCAGGACCTGGCATCACGCCCTGCCTGAAGTGTCACGCTGATGGCCAGGCGGGGAGACGCGCAGCGCACACGCAGTCAGCACTGACGGCCCCGTGAGGTACGGACCTCTGCCACCCATCACACAGATGAGAAACTGAGGCCCGGGGCGTTGTGTGGTTTGCCCCAGGTGTCCCAGCTGTGAGTGTCAGAGGGACCTGCCGCGTGTCTGGCCCAGCTGCTGGACCGCTGTGCGCAGCAGGTTGGGGGATAGAGCGCCACAAGCCCCTCCGGACACAGTTACCTGGCAACATGCACGGAAGCTAAACACAGCCCTCCGCGAGCCAGCAGCTTCCCTCCTGGGTACGTGCCCAGCACAGACATGCCAATGATTTCCCTGGGAGACTGCAGTGTGCTGGTGATGGCCCGGGCCAAACGCTGCCTGGGTGCCCCTCCCCGGAGGACGGATGAAAGAGCAGTGGCATAGTCACACACGGAACCCAAGGGGCAATGACGGTGGACGAATGACAGCCACACGCACCCCACCAGGGACCTCACACATCACGTGGAGTGAAGAGATCCAGACCCACAGAAACAGACACTATGATTCTGCTCATCTGAGGCTCAAAGTCAGGCAAAGCTGAGCTCTAGTGAGAGGTCAGCAGATGTGGCGGGCTGCAGATTTCCAGCTGGGTGCAGGTCCCAGAGGCCAGCCGTGTGCCAAAGCTCGTGGAGGTGAGCACGTAGGGTCTGTGCGCTCCATTCCATTCCAGTCATCCGTGAAAAGGAAAGCCCCCTCACTCCCCTCGTCCCAGCTGGGCTGGGCTCATGCAGGCTGTAGGAAAAGGATCCTGAACCCGGGCTGGACCCTCTCCTACTCCCCGGCACCTCGTGGCATGCACCCAGTGTGGCAGGGGGCACTCAAGGTGGTGATCGGGGGCCAGGTGACATGCAGTGGCAGGAGAGGAGGGGAGGCAAACAGCTGAATAGTCTGGAACTTTCCAGAAAGCCCATTGCAGCCTGATGCAACTTTAACTGTGACCTGTCCTCCCTTGACTGCATTCATTGGTGAGCTCTTCCCTG
>JAQQAC010004778.1:484981-499512 GCA_029783875.1 Phataginus tricuspis | reverse complement strand
CCCTGGGTGAAGACTGGGTTTCTCTGGCTCCCCCGTCCTCCCTTCGCTCATCCCTCCCACTCGCCCTCTCCGCTCAGGCAGCCCAGGAACAGGCAAAGTGCAGGGGGCGGCAAGGGCCCTCACTACCCTGCTGACCCACTGGGACTAGCAATGATAAGGCCTGACCGCTGCAGGGCTGACAGGGCGCCGGGTGCGGCCCACAGAGGCTGGAAAGTAGGAGCCATCAGAGGGGACAGTTGTCATTCCACAGAGGAGAAAACCCAGCTCAGTCGGGGCCCCTTTCTGGTGGTGAGCAGAGGGGGCGTGTGAACCTGGGCGTCCGGTCTTTCCTGCTGAGGGTTCTGAGTCCACCCAGAAGCCCTGTAGACAAACCTAGTGGGACCCCAGGACCTTTCCAAGGGACCTGCCAGGTCCAACCCTGATGGCCACAGGTCCATGGCATATCTGTCCAATACTTGCCCCACGCTACCTATGGCCACAGACTGGCCGTGGCCAGGTGGGGGGGGGTCAGGTGCCGTGTCCCGAGCCGGACATTAAAAAGGGCTGTTCCTCACCAATTTTTGTTAAATACATAGTGAGCTTATAACAATACATATTTGCCTTAACAAGTAGTGAGTTTATTATTATTACTTCCAATCAATCAGTCAACAGATAGATCTTTAACTTCTCAGTTTTAATTTCAAACACAGTCACCATTGATGGGTGTACCCACAAGCTACAGCTGTCTGGGCAGCTTGGCCAGGCCTGGGGTCCCTGGGGACAGGCAACCTCCTCCAGGAGCAGGGAATGCAGGCCTAGATCCTCCCACAGGTCCTGGGCTGAGGGCCTGCACACCCTCCCTGATGTGGGAGATTTATTTTTAAAAACAGATTTATTTTAAGGAATTGGCTCATGGAGTGGTGGGAGCTGGCAAGTCTGTGATCTGCAGGGCAGGCCGGGTGGCAGGAGATGCTCGGGAGGGCAGATGTTGCAGTTTGAACCTGGTGGCTGTCTGGAAGCAGGCGTCTGTATTCCTCAGGGAGCCTCAGTCTTTTTCTCTTAAGGCCTTTAACTGATTAGACGAGGACCCCACAGTATGTGCTTTACTCAAAGTTCGCTGATTTAGCTGATAATCTCATTGAAAAAATACCTTCAGAGCAACATCTAGAGTAGTGCTTAACCGAATTACCTGGGTACTATAGCCCAGCCGAGTTGACATATAAACTTAACTATCACAGTGGGGAGATGGTGAGGCAGAGATTCGGAGATCAGGTGGGGCTGGTTCCTTTCCTTCTGGTTCCTTACCGAGCTTGCTAGGATCTCAATGCAGGTATCAGGTGCTCTGAAACCCAACGACGGCCTCTCATCCAACAAAGCCCCAAACACTGGGCCAAGGAAGTCCTTGAAACACAGCCTCTAAGATTATACAGAAAAATCACATAGAATTACCCACTCCTGCCTTAGAACCCCACTCTGATGGCCCATGTTAGCTCACCCAACTGGGAGTGGAGTTTGAGTGCTTTTCTCTTGAGTTGCTCTTGAACCTGTTCTTTTTGACCAACTCTATGCAGAATGGTGTCTTGTCCTCCCAACCAGATAGTGGAGCTTTGAGGGCAGGGAACATGCTTTCTTCTGAAGGAGGAGTGATGGGGACTCACGACTTCACTGGGGCAGACTTTGAATGGTGCTGACACAAGGTGGTCCTCAAAGCTTCACTGAGCACCACCTCCCTAGGCCTTCTCGCCCCACAGGTCTCCACAGGACAGCCCCCGGGGTGGCGCCCGTGCTGGTGAGGATTGTCGCTGAGCCTTCTCTTCTCTGCAGGATGCACAGCCTTGTCCATCATGCGGGACAGGCTCCGGGCTGCTGGGTGCCCCCTCTGACCACTTGCCCACTACAAAAAGCCCCTTCCCACCCTCCTCTGAGCCTGACCAGCAGTCTTTAATGACAGGGTGAGCCCATTCAGAGCGCTAAGTCCTACTCCTAGCACAGAGTTCTAAAAGTTCACTTATTCAACAAGCATTCGTTGACTTCCTACTATGTGCCAGGCCTCATGTTAGGGGTTGGAAATAAAATGACCCCCCAGACAGACACGACCCTACCAGGGCCCCTGGCGAATTCCCCTTGAGCCTTGCCTTGCCTTGCCCCAGATAACCGCCAACTGCTAGGGACCCGCCTAGCTGCCAGGGACTGTGACATCTGCTGTAAGGCAGGGTGGAGGTAAGCCCCAGGGAATCAGCATGCTCCCAAACTGTCCCTCAGCCAATAGGACTTGTAGGGATTGGCGCATAGTCACCTAGCCCCCTCATCCCTGGACCGGAGTTCGGCACCACTTTCCACAGCTTCCCTGAGGGACTGAGCTCCAGCTGCCCACCCAGGTAGCTTTCGTAATAACACACCCTTTCTTGGGAGGCTTCTCTTCTTTGTGTCATTTCCCTACTGCTTACCTGCACTTCCCGGACAAAGAACTTGTACTTGATCTTCATCTTGGGGTCTGCTTACGGGAAGCCTGAATGAAGACAGTACTGGCAAGCCCAGGACTTCCGCCTAGTGGGAGGACAGATGATAAACAGATCATAACAAATCAGTGTAAAATTTAAAATTAGTAGCAAGGGGTGTGAAGGGAAGAAGAATGTACATAGAAGAGAGGCCCGGTAGAAAGGGATGTGATGCTATGGCCCGAATGTGTCAGAACGCAAGCTGAGAAAAGTCCTTTCAGAGGAAGTGACATTTGAACAGAGACCTGGAGGGGGAAGTAAAGGAAACAACCTTCTGGACAGAGGGGAGAGCATGTGCAAATCCTGGGGCGCAGAGGAGCCTGGCATAGTCAAGGTACAGGAAAAAGCACATCTCACTACAAAGTGGTGAGCAAGGGACAAGATGGTATGACAGGGAGCCGGAGGGCTACGCAGTGTCTAAATCATGCACTGCCTGGTAGGTAGGACAGGACATTTTTACTTTCCTCTGAAGATAATGGGAGAGCTTCCAGCAATGGTGGATCAGATTATTTCAGACCATTCCTCCTGCCAAGAGCACTAAAAAACCTGGACAAAATGAAAAAAGAGAAACATAATGTTTGATGGTCATAGATAATTATCAAGGCACTAAGAAATTATGGGAATTATGGGGCAGGTCTGGGAGAAGAGAGATGCACAGTGAGATGAGGCTGGTGGGGGCACCATCTTTCCCCTTGAGGGGTGGCGACTCAGCGGAAAGTGGCATCTGGGAGGCTGAGAAGCTGAGCTGGGCTTTCCTCTGAGTCATGGAGGCTGCGGCCTAGAGCCCGCCAAGGAGGAGGGCTTCATTAAACCTCCAAGGCTTTGGGATGGGATCATATTAGGAATACAGGTGAATAAGAATTGACCAGCCCTCACAGGGACTGACAACCACCTGTAAGTCATCTCAGTTCCTCACTCAGTTCAGGTGATCTGGGACGGCTACTCATCCCAGCCTAGCTTCTTGCCAAAAGCAAAAGTAAGGAGGAGGATGACATCAAATTATCTCATAATTTTTCATTCCAGGAGTTAGGGTGAAGGGAGGGATGAACGGGCAGAGCACAGAGGGTTTTTGGGGTAGTGAAGGTATTCTGTTCGCTGTTGTCACGGTGAGTGCGTGTCATTACCCAGTGAGTACATCGTCAAATCCCAAAGAGCACACGACACCAGCATGAACCCTAATGAAAACTACAGGCTCTTGGTAACAATGATGTGTCAGTGTAAGTTCATCAGTTATAACAAATGTACCACTTTGATGTGGGTTGTTGACAGTGAGGAGGCTGTATGTGTGTGGGATGGTCAGGGGTCATATGGGAACTCTCCACACTTTCTGCTCAATTTCATTGTGAACCTAAACCTCCCCTAAATATAAAATCTATTATTTAAAAAAAGTGACTGGAAGAAAACCAAGCAAAGAAAGAAAAAGAGAACGAGTGAGAGAAAGAAGGAAAGAAAGGAAAGATGGAAGGAAGGAAGGAAGGGAGGGAGGGGGAAAAAAAGAGAATCAAATGGAAATTTGGACCTGAAAATTCAGTAACTAAAATTAATAACTCAAAAGATAAGTTTAATGCTGATAAGATACAGCTGAAGAGACATGTGAAAGACTGGAAGGGAGGTCAGAGGATCCAGGCTGATAAAGCAGAAGAGACATTTGGGACGTGGTAAAAAAAGATGTGACATATGTGTAATTGGAGTCCCAGAAGAAAAGTACTGGGCAGTGGTAATAGTTTGAGATAATGACTAAGAATACTTTTTAAGTGAATGAAAGACATCAAGCCTTGGATTTGAGAAGGACTGTGAACCCTTAGCAGGATAAGTACAAAGAAAATCATACCGAGGCACAGCACAGGAACATTATAGGAAGCCCTAATAACATGTCAGGAAAGAGAAAAATCTTAGAAGTAGGCAGAAAAAAAAAATAAGGGCAATGAGGAGACATTAGGGAGTTTTCAAAAGTGGATTGATCTTATATCTGGTTTACGTTTTGAAAAGCTCACCTACAGCTGCCGGAGATCAGTTAGTGGCTCAGCAGAGAGACGACGTGGGCAGGACGAGGCCGATGGCCACGGGGACGGGAGAGAAAGAGCCATGGGGAGGACGTTCTGTTCCTGGGGGTAGAATGGACAAATCGTGATGGATAAAATGAGGGAGTGAGGAAAGGAAATTACTGATATTTCAGGAAAGCCTGGGGAAAGGATGTGGTCTTTATGTTTAGTAGGTGATTTACTCTCTAAATTTCATTTTCCTTATCTCTAAAGTGGGGTCACACTTGCACCCGCCTCGTAGCTTTGTCAGCTATTATCATAGACTCCCAGGTTGAAATGTGGGCCAACAGAGCAGAGAAGGCAGCTGGAGGCAGAATCTCCCCGTTGCTGCCCTTGGGGGCCCAGGTTCTTGGCCACTTCGGACCCAGAGCTGAAACAGGCAGGCCAGCCCAGCTCCGTGGGGCAGGGACCCAGCACTGATTGAGCCTCGCTTCCCACTTATTAAGAAAAAGGGGGGAAATAGATTAGCCTCCAGTAGTAGGAGATTGAACTCAAATCCTGCAAGAAAAAATCTCTCAGGTATTTTTTCCCTTTTACCCCAAACTTGTGAATTCTGCTGCTGCAGTGGGTGTGCTGATCTGCCTCATTCTCTTGGGGTCTGTCCTTCCGGGTCACTGACCCCCAGGGCCTAGACAGCCAGCCACGTTCCTCCTGGAGGGAATTTCCCGCACGGCAGGCTGCACCAGAGACTGTTTCTGCTTTTCGGGCACAGCGCCGACTTGATTCGGTTCAGTTCAGTTCAGTTCAGGTGTTTCTGGAGGGACTTCTCTGTGCCGGGCACTGAGGGACCCAATGCGTTGTTTCAGTCATTCCTTTGTTCAGTAAACATTTCCCGCTTGCTCCCCATCCCCACCCCACGGGCCTTTTTCTCAGTTCCACTGATAGGCCCGGTTCACTCATTCCTAATGGCACCAACTGCCTGAACTGTGCTTTGCCGAAGTCGCCCTACCCTGCCTCCCCCCAGGCACTCCGGAGCCTGCCACCCGCTTCACGCCAGAGCAGACCGCTGTCGGCCTTCTGCCGTCTACTTCTGTCAGTGTTCATACTGAGCTCCACGAGCGTAGGAACTTTGAGGCACACCGCTGTTTATCCAGCACCCCTGCGCACAGTAGGTGTTCACTTAGTGCCTCTGCTTCTGGGCCAACATGTCCTTTCTGAGAGAGTCAGAGGTCCCTGGGCAGAAGACCATCAGCATCGGGCAGGAGGTCAGGCCCTTGTGTGGGGCCCGGTGAAGACGTGTAACAGCCGCAGCCATTCCAGCGCCCGCCAGGGAAAGCACAGGCTCCGGGGGGACCTCAGCACCACCAAGTCCCCGGCCAGGGGCCAAACACCATCTCTCTAAGCCTCAGCTCCCTTATCTGTAAAACGGTCGTGGCGACATCTGCCTTATTTGAGGATGAAGTGAACACCTGGCACATGGTAGGGTCTCAGCTAACGGTGCTCACTCATTATTTGCCCAATGCCTCCCTGACACACACACAAGCACACACATGCCATCACCCTCACGCTCACGGCGGCGCCCAAGCTCCTTTCCCAGCTGTGGCGGCTACTGCCTGTGATAGGGGCCGCCTGAGGCCTCAGCAGAGAAATCAGCCCCTAGCCGCTTTTCCTCTCGCATTCTTCTGTTGGGTGCCCTTCAAGTGCAGAGCATGGTTCCAGGTACCAAGGACACAGTGACGTCAAGATGAAGCCCCTGGCCTGCAGGAGCTTACATTGGAGGGGGAAGCAGACGGTCTACCTGTAAGCACACCCATTCTAAAGAGCTCAGAGGGAAATAAGCCAAACCAGAGTGGTTGGGGTGGAGACCCTGGCTGGGGTGGCCGGGAAGGCCTCTCTGAGGAGGGCGTGTGTCCCGCAGGCCTCCAGGAGGGAGCAGGGGACAGGTGGGAAAGGACAGCAGGGAGGCAGCGGGCCAGCCTGTGGGGGCCATGCCGAGGCTCTGCTCCTGCCTTCACCCCTGCCCCACCAGGACGTCTGTGAGTCAGGGACCGTGAACACTCGCTGAGTCACCGACCGCCTCATGAGGGGGCTGGCCCACCTGCTCACGAAGGACCCGGTTCATTGATTCTTCTTCCTCGAATTGGTCACCTCCACCCAGCAGAACCCAAAGGAACCCAAATCTTTTTTTTTTTTAATTTACAATTTATTTTGGTATCATTAACCTACAATTACATATGCAATATTATGGTGATTAAACTACCCCCTTCATCAGGTCCCCCCCACCAACACCATTACAGTCACTGTCCATCAGTGTAGTGAGATGCTATAGAGTCACTACTTGTCTTCTCTGAGTTGTACAGCCCTCCCCGTGCCCCCCCCCCAACATTACATCTGCTAATCGTAATGCCCCTTTTTCCCTCTTATCCCTCCCTTCCCACCCATCTTCCCCAGTCCCTTTCCCTTTGGTAACTATTAGTCCATTCTTGGGTTCTGTGAGTCTGCTGCTGTTTTGTTCCTTCAGTTTTTTTCTTTGTTCTTATACTCTACAGATGAGTGAAATCATTTGATACTTGTCTTTCTCTGCCTGGCTTATTTCACTGAGCATAATACCCTCTAACTCCATCCATGTTGTTGCAAATGGGAGGATTTGTTTTCTTCTTATGGCTGAATAATATTGCATTGTGTATGTATACCACCTCTTCTTAATCCATTCATCTACTGATGGACACTTAGGTTGCTTCCATTTCTTGGCTATTGTAAATAGTGCTGCAACAAACATAGGGGTGCATCTGTCTTTTTGAAACTGGGCTGCTGCATTCTTAGGGTAAATTCCTAGGAGTGGGATTCCAGGGTCAAATAGTATTTCTATTTTGAGTTTTTTGAGGAACCTCCATACTGCTTTCCACAATGGTTGAACTAATTTGCATTCCCACCAGCAGTGTAGGAGGGTTCCCATTTCTCCACATCCTCGCCAACATTTGTTGTTGTTTGTGTTTTGGATGTTGGCCATCCTCACTGGTGTGAGGTGATATCTCATTGTGGTTTTAATCTGCATTTCTCTGATGATTAGCGATGTGGAGCATCTTTTCATGTGCCTGTTGGCCATCTGAATTTCTTCTTTAGAGAAGTGTCTATTCATGTCCTCTGCCCATTTCTTAATTGGATTATTTGCTTTTTGTTTGTTAAGGTGTGTGAGTTCTTTATATATTTTGGATGTCAACCCCTTATCAGATGCGTCATTTATGAATATATTTTCCCATACTGTAGGATGTCTTTTTGTTCTACTGATGGTGTCCTTTGCTGTACAGAAGCTTTTCAGCTTGATATAGTCCCACTTGTTCATTTTTGATTTTGTTTCCCTTGCCCGGGGGGATATGTTCATGAAGAAGTCGCTCATGTTTATGTCCAAGAGATTTTTGCCTATGTTTTCTTCTAAGAGTTTTATGGTTTCATGACTTACATTCAGGTCTTTGATCCACCTTGAGTTTACCTTTGTGTATGGGCCTAGACAGTAGTCCAGTTTCATTCTCTTACATGTAGCTGTCCAGTTTTTCCAACACCAGCTGCTGAAGAGGCTGTCATCTCCCCATTGTATATCCAAGGCTCCTTTATCAAATATTAATTGGCTGTAAATGTTTGGGTTAATGTTTCGATTTTCTATTCTGTTCCACTGGTCTGTGGGTCTGTTTTTGTGCCAGTACCAAATTGTCTTGATTACTGTGGCTTTGTAGTAGAGTTTGAAGTCAGGGAGCATAATTCCCCCTGTTTTATTCCTCCTTCTCAGAATTGCTTTGGCTATTCAGGGTCTTTTGTGGTTCCATAAGAATTTTAGAGTTATTTGTTCCAGTTCATTGAAGAAAGCTGTTGGTAGTTTGATAGGGATTGCGTTGAATCTGTAGATTGCTTTAGGTAGTATAGCCATTTTGACAATATTTATTCTTCCTAGCCAAGAGCATGGGATGCATTTCCATTTGTTAGTGTCCTCTTTAATTTCTCCTAGGAGTGTCTTGTAGTTTTCAGAGTACAGGTCTTTCACTTCCTTCGTTAGGTTTATTCCTAGGTATTTTATTCTTTTTGATGCAATTGTGAATGGAATTGTTTTTCTGATTTCTCTTTCTGTTAGTTCATCATTAGTGTATAGGAAAGCAACAGATTTCTGTGTGTTAATTTGTATCCTGCAACTTTGCTGAATTCAGATATTAGTTCTAGTAGTTTTGGAGTGGAGTCTTTAGGGTTTTTTATGTACAGTATCATGTCATCTGCCAATAGTGACAATTTGACTTCTTCTTTACCAATCTGGATGCCTTGTATGTCTTTGCTTTGTCTGATTGCCGTGGCTAGGACCTCCAGTACTATGTTGAATAACAGTGGAGAGAGTGGGCACCCCTTTCTTGTTCCCGATCTTAGATGAATAGCTTTCAGCTTCTCGCTGTTAAGTATGATGTTAGCTGTGGGTTTGTCATATATGGCCTTTATGGTGTTGAGGTACTTGCCATCTTTACCCATTTTGTTGAGAGTTTTAATCATGAATGGATGCTGAATTTTGTCAAATGCTTTTTCAGCATCTATGGAGATGATCATGTGGTTTTTGTTCTTCTTTTTGTTGATGTGGATGATGTTGATGGATTTTCGAATGTTGTACCATCCTTGCGTCCCTGGGATGAATCCCACTTGATCATGGTGTATGATCCTCTTGATGTATTTTTGAATTCGGTTTGCTAATATTTTGTTGAGTATTTTTGATCTACGTTCATCAGGGATATAGGTCTGTAATTTTCTTTTTTAGTGAGGTCTTTGCCCGGTTTTGGTATTAGAGTGATGCTGGCTTCATAGAAAGAGTGTGGAAGTATTCCCTCCTCTTCTATTTTTTGGAAAACTTTAAGGAGAATGCGTGTTATTTCTTCTCTATGTGTCTGGTAGAATTCAGAGGTGAATCCATCAGGTCCGGGGGTTTTGTTCTTGGGTAGTTTTTTGATTACTGATTCAATATCATTGCTGGTGATTGGTCTGTTTAGTTTTTCTGTTTCTTGCTTGGTCAGTCTTGGAAGGTTGTATTTTTCTAAGAAGTTGTCCATTTCTTCTAGGTTTTGCAGCTTGTTAGCATACAGATGCTCGTAGTATTCTCTTATAATTCTTTGTATTTCTGTGGGGTCCGTCGTTATTTTTCCTTTCTCATTTCTGATTCTGTTTATGTGTGTAGATTCTCTTTTTCTCTTAATGAGTCTGGCTAGAGGTTTATCTATTTTGTTTATTTTTTCAAAGAACCAGCTCTTGGTTTCATTGATTTTTTTCTATTGTTTTATTCTTCTCCATTTTATTTATTTCTTCTCTGATCTTTATTATGTCCCTCCTTCTGGTGGCTTTGGGCCTCCTTTGTTCTTCTTTTTCCAATTTCAATAATTGTGTCTTTAGACTGTTCATTTGGGAATGCTCTTCCTTCTTTAAATAGGCCTGGATTGCAATATACTTTCCTCTTAGAACTGCCTTTGCTGCGTCCCACAGAAGTTGTGGCTTTGTGTTGTTGTCATTAGTCTCCATATATTCTTTGATTTCTGTTTTGATTTGGTCGTTAACCCATTGATTAATTAGGAGAATGTTGTTAAATCTCCATGTATTTATGAGCCTTTTTGATTTCTTTCTAAAATATATTTCTAGTTTTATACCTTTGTGATCTGTGAAGTTGGTTGGTAAGATTTCAATATTTTTGAATTTACTGAGGTTCTTTTTGTGGCCTAGAATGTGGTCTATTCTGGAAAATGTTCCATGTGCACTTGAGAAGAATGTGTATCCTGTTGCTTTTGGGTGCAGAGTTCTGTAGATATCTGTTAGGTCCATCTGTTCTAGTGTGTTCTTAGTGCCTTTGTGTCTTTAGTTATCCTCTGCCTGGTTGATCTGTCCTTTGGAGTGAGTGGTGTGTTGAAGTCTCCTAAAATGAATGCATTGTTGTCTATTTCCTCCTTCAATTCTGTTAGTATTTGTTTCACATATGTTGGTGCTCCTGTGTTGGGTGCATATATATTTATAATGGTTATATCTTCTTGTTGGACTGACCCCTTTATCATTATGTAATGTCCTTCTTTATCTCTTGCTACTTTCTTCGTTTTGAGGTCTATTTTGTCTGATACAAGTACTGCAACACCTGCTTTTTTCTCTTTGTTGTTTGCATAAAATATCTTTTTCCATCCCTTCACTTTTAGTCTGTGTATATCTTTGGGTTTGAGGTGAGTCTCTTGTAAGCAGCAAAGAGATGGGTCTTGCTTTTTTATCCACTCTGTTACTCTGTGTCTTTTGATTGGTGCATTCAGTCCATTTACATTTAGGGTGATTATTGATAGATACGTACTTATTGCCATTGCTGGCTTTAGATTCGTGGTTACCAAAGGTTCAAGGGTTGCTTCTTTACTATCTAAGAATCTAACTTAACTTTCTTGTTAAGTTATTGTGAATGCCATCTGATGTTTCTTTATTTCTCCCTTCCTATCTTCCTCCTCCACTCTTTATATATTGGGTGTTTTATTCTTTGCCTTTAGTTGGTATTTGGATGGTCTGCTTTCTTTGCTATGATTTTATTTTCTCTGGTGACATCTTTTTAGCCTTAGGAGTGCCTCCCTCTAGAGCAGTCCATTTAAGATATCCTGTAGTGGTGGTTTATGAAAGGCAAACTCTTTCAACTTTCCTTTGTCTGGAAATTGTTTAATCCCTCTGTCATATTTAAATGATAATTGTGCTGGATACAATATTCTTGGTTCGAGGTCCTTCTGTTTTATTACGTTAAATATATCATGCCATTCTCTTCTGGCCTGTAAGGTTTCTGTTGAGAAGTCTGATGATAGTCTGATGGGTTTTCCTTTGTAGGTGATCTTTTTTCTCTCTCTAGCTGCCTTTAATACTCTGTCTTTATCTTTGATCTTTGCCATCTTAATTATTATGTGTCTTGGTGTTGTCTTCCTTGAGTCCCTTGTGTTGGGAGTTCTGTGGGCTTCTGTGGACTGCGAGACTATTTCCTTCCCCAGTGTGGGAAAGTTTTCAGCAATTATTTCTTCAAAGACACTTTCTATCCCTTTTTCTCTCTCTTCTTCCTCTGGTACTCCTATAATGCGAATATTGTTCCGTTTGAATTGGTCACACAATTCTCTCAATATTCTTTCATTCTTAGAGATCCTTTTTTCTCTCAGTACCTCAGCTTCTTTGTATTCCTCTTCTCTAGTTTCTATTTCATTTATTGTCTTCTCCACCGTATCCAATCTGCTTTTAATACCATCCATTGTGTTCTTCAAGGATTGTATCTCTGACCGGAATTCATTCCTGAGTTCTTGAATATCTTCCCGTACCTCCATGAGCATGTGAATGATTTTTATTTTGAACTCCCTTTCAGGGAGAGTCATAAGGTCCATATCATTTAAATCTTTCTCAGGAGTTGTATTCATAATTTTACTCTGGACCAGGTTCCTTTGGCGTTTCATATTTGTGTATGGAGCCCTCTAGTGCCCAGAAGCTCTACTCTCTGGAGCTGCACAGCCCCTGAAGCAATATCAGGGATTGTAGGGGAGTGGTATTGGTGCTTCAGGGGAGGAAAGGGCTGTTTCCTGGTTCCTGGCTGCTATGCCTGTCTCCACTGTCTGAACCGGTGGGCTGAGCACACAGGTATAAGCCTCTGTACTTTGCCTTTTTTGTTGCTGTAGACAGATCTTCCCTCTGGCTGGCCTAACACCAGGGAAGGGTTTCCAGGTTTGCAAGCCCGGTGGGGCTGGCCAGGCGAAAGGTGCACTAGTCTGCCTGTCACAGAAGGGGTTCTTGGAGCTGTGTAGGGAGCCAGGGAGCTGGCACACCTGAAGATCAGAAAACTCTCAATCTGCTGGGCAGAGTACACCCGGACAATTTTGTCTACCTGTCCTTTCTCCTGAGCAGTAAGCTCTGTGCAGTCCCTACCCCCTCAGCAGGCCTCTTGCTAAGGTCTCCTTTGTTAGGAAGTCTCTCACACTGCCTGCCTTTCTTTTGTCCCAGAGCAGCTGGGTATGGATCCCTGATCTCACCAGCAGTTAGAATCTTAGTCTCTCCAGGAACTCCGCCTGTCTTAGCTTTCCAAGCTCCTAATTACAAGAGTATCATGCAAGCACCATGAAATGTAGGTTTGTGCTTCCAGAGTAGATCTCCAGAGTTAGGTATTCAGCAGTCCCAGTTCTCCACTCCCTCTCTGCTCTGTTCCTGTTCCTCCTGCAGGTGAGCTGGGGTGGGGGAAGGGCTTGGATCCCGCAGGACCACAGCTTTAGTACATTACCGTTTTCTGTGAGGGCTGCTCTTGTCTCCAGGTGTATGCAGTTTATTGTAGTTCTCTTTCCCGTTGCTCTTTCAAGAGTAAGTGTAGTAGCTTTATTTTCATATTATGCGGTTTTAGGAGGAAGCCTCTGTCTCACCTCTCACGCCGCCATCTTTAATCCTATCTCAGGAACCCAAATCTTGACAGTTTTCTTCATTCGATTTTAATTTCCAAACTTCTCCTCCGTTCATTAATTCATTCAGCAAATAATTGTGAAATGTATCTTGCATGGTGAATACTTTGCTGGGCTCTAGGGACAAGTCACACACTTTGGGCCCTTAAATAACCCAGAGGCTAGAGATTTCAATGTCCCAGTTTCCCCATCTACCAACTGGGCAGGCTGGACCTACGTCTGAAAGATACTTCTCTTCTATCATCTGAATAACAATGGAGAAGTCTGTAAATATCTCTCCCCAGTGTCACACATGCAACAGAGACTGGAGACAGATTGAGAGAGAGTCAGAGAAAAGGAGAGATGCTTTTTGCTCCCAAACTTAAGATATAAAAGTTCCCCAGTTGTTGAGTCTCATTACTCCATTCCCCATGCATCCCGGCCTCCACCAATCCCAAACAGACCACAGAGATCGAGACATCCCTGAGCCACCTCTCCTTGAGGGGCAGTGAGAGCCAACCACCTTAAACTGCCGTCTCTGTTTGTCTCTTCATCCAGGAACCCAGGCCAGGGAACTGGGAGCTATTTGCAAGGCTGCACTTTTTGGTTAACAAACAATTTCTCTTCATTGCCAAGGGGAGGGGCAGGACCACTAAAGATTGACTTTTCAGAGAGAAGCCACCTTTATTCTCCCAGAGAACTAACTGGGCATGTGGGAGGAGCATGGAGAGGCAGCGTCGTACAGAGGGAAGGATTTGGACACTGCAGGCAGATGGCGTACCAGCTCAATGACCTGAGGCAAGTCACTGTACCTCTCTGACCCTCAGTCTCCTCCTCAGTAAAATAGGAATAATAATAAATGAATTCCTGAAAGGATTAAATAGGGTCAGTAAAGTGCCTCGAATATGATAAGCCAGTAATAGGTGACAGGTATTATTATTCATACATATACAGGGATATTATGAATTGAGAATAGTTCCATCCCCTCCATGATAGTCACCTGATTGCTAGCTAATGTATCACCTCTCCTGGCTTCATGTGGGCTCCAGGGGCTTCAGACATCCCTAGAGGAGAGTGTTATTATTTGCCAGCAGCTCAGAGCTCTGAGTAGTGCATGCATCTCCCGAATTCACAACCCTTCCCTCCCGGGGAGTTACTGTACCTTTGAGTGGTAGCTCCTTCTCCCAGAGGCCAGTAGACATCTATGCGCAGCCCAGCTAGTAATTGGCAAATGCAAATTAAGCAACAGACTACCAGTTCTCACCTATTAGATTGCCACAAAATCTGACATTAAATGAAACAGCTTGATCCCATCCTATGTAGTTAAAGACATGGGGAGTGGGGACAGTGGCGGTGCTAGCAGGAATGAACATTAGCGTGGTCAACTTGCAGTTATCTGCTGAAATGGGGAAGTGCAGACCCCACAATTCAGAGATCCTATTTGTGAATGTCTCCCTGAGAGACTTTCCCATGTTTGAGCAGAGGCATGCATGGGGCTGCCCGGGACAGCTCTGGTCAGAGCAGCAAGGAGTCAGCACCAACTCAAGTGTCCCTTCACAGAGGAGGGGTGGGGGGGTAAACGCGGACAGCCGTCCGGCTAAGAGGAGCAGGACAGCCGTCCAGCTAAGAGGAGCAGGACAGCC
>JAQQAC010004778.1:430971-481140 GCA_029783875.1 Phataginus tricuspis | reverse complement strand
GACTCATTTATTAAGACATCCTCTGCAGGGTGGGCATTTGTGTTGTTTCCAGTTGCTCGGTATTAACCATGCTTCGGCAGACATCCTAGTGCACCTGGGGTGTGTGGAGAAGAATTTGGGTCTCGGGTTAGGTATATGTTCTGCATTCTAACTGACCCTGGCAGACTGCCCTCTAAAATGGTGGCCCCGACGCCCTCTCTCCAGCAGGGCATGAGTTCACATTCCCAGCACACAATATTATCAAACTTTAAGACTTTGCCAATCTGATAGATGAAAATTAGTTTAAGTTGTATTTTTCTGATTAGTGATAAGATTAAGCATTTTTAAGGCTTCCCAACAGTTTTATTTCCTTTCCTGTTCTGCTCACTTTCACCCAAATCAGCCTTTTGCTTTCCTCTTCCATGCTCACTCTGCCCTCATTGGTTCCTAGAAGGCCTTTCCTCTTTCCCTCCACCTCCCTGATTCCTTTTCAGCCCTCTAGGTTTCTTCCTAAAAGCCATGGGCTTTCTGTGACTTCTGGATTCATCTCACTCCAGCCTGAAGCTACTGGGCTTGCTGTCCCCATGGGTTTCAGAGGAGTTGGGAAGACACAGAAGTTGCAATAGTGTAACAAAGGCTACAGTGCTAAACCTTGATATCATTTATTAAAACTACTTTGTGCCAAGAACTTGCTCTGAGATTGTGTGAACTAATTTCATTCCCATAATAGCCTGTGAGACAGGAACTACACTTCCACCAACTTACAGGCAAGAAAATGGAGGCGCAGAGGATTGAAGTAATTCACCACCAGGCTTCCTGCTGGTAAGTGGCTGAGCCGAGATTAAAACCCAGGCTGTCCAGCTCTAGTGCCGGCCTCTCAGGTGCTTTGATAGGGGCCAGAATAGGGCTCAGGAGGCATAGAGAGCAGGCACCTAACTGTGCCTGAGGCAGTCAGGGATGGCTTCCTGCAGGACGTGATGCCTCAGCTGAGCTGGAAGGTGGCACAAGAGGAGATGACTGAGCAATGACATGGGAAATGGTTGTCAAAGAAGCGGGAAAGGCCCGAGCCGTGCCAGCAGCCAGCAGAGCTGTTCACCTTGGCTGCAGCCTGTGGGGTGTGCGGTGGGGCAGGAGACCAGGGCCAAGCCCAGTGTTGGGTTGGAGGTGAGGAGGCAGGCCTGCCTCTGTGCCCAGCGGGTGACCTGCAGCGGGGACACGCAGCGCCAGCAGGCCCACCCACCTCAGCCCAAAACAGCACGCAGGCGCGGGGTGGGAGGCCTGTGCTGATTTACATCCTCCAGGTTGGGGGGAAAACCCAGGAAGTGCAGCTCAGGCACTAATCAAATCTAAGGCTAATAATAAACGTCCTGAGTAATGAGTGGCCTGGGCCAGAGCAGGCGAGGCGGCTGGAGCCGGAGCCGGGCCGGCCAGGAGGAGCCGCGTGAGTAGCCGGGAGGCAGGTGAGGGGCGTGAGCCGGGTGGCGAGGGCCGGGCCTGGGGTGCCCACATGGGTTGGGTGGGGTTCGGTGGGCTTGGCTGCCGCACAGATGGGCAAGAGCAGGCATTCCGGGACCTCCCCCAGCCCTGCTTGTGGGGACCCCAACCCTGAGGCCTTTGGGGGTCTGTACCTTGCTTTCCCCACGAAGAGAAGGTCAGCCTCACGGGCAGGAATTCCCTCTGAGGGGCCCCCACCCAAGCTGGCCAGAGGACCCAGAGCCAGTTGGCCAGGACATTTCAAAAATATTTTATTTTGAAGCTGACGCACAAAAATCGAGGAGAGTTTAAGGGCCTCCCTGAATCTCCGGCAGTTTGCCTCTAAAACGGCGGCACTGACGCCCTCCCGGCCGCAGCAGTTACCACTATGTGACCACCTTCCACCATCCACGCTCTCTATGTCCCCCTTCCAGCCTCACTGGATCATTTTAAAGCCAATCCCAAACACCGTACTGTTTGATTTGTAGATACCTCAGGATTTATCTCTTAAAAGCAAACTTTTTAAGAAACAAAACTAGCCACCATACCATGTCCACCTCTGAAAAGAATGATTCCTTCGTATCACCAAAGAGCCGGCCAGCGTTCAGACCTCCCCGAATGTCTGATCAACACCTTTTCCAGCTGAATTGTTCAAATCAGGATCAGAGCACAGTCCACATCATACTTTTGGTTATGTTTTAATCTAGAATGGTTCTCACCCTCTTATTTTTCCCTTGCTGTTTATTTGTTGAAGAAACCCAGTCATGGCTCCTGTGGAATTTTTATCAGGGCAGTTTTTAAAGGTTTGTTCAAAGGCAAAATCCTGGAAGCAGAGGTTGCTAGAGCAGATGGAACAACCCAAATCTGTCACTGTGCACGTGGGGCCCAAGGCCGGATCGGAGAGGTGACGGCCTGCGTTTGCATGGCCTCCACTGCTCTGTCCCCCCCCAGCAGGTCAGGCAGGGAGCATATCTCTTCTGTGACTCCCTTTTTTGTCCAGTGAGCATGTCCCCAGAGCTAAGGACTCAAATGTGCAGAATTCCTGAGAGAGCTGGGCCAGGCAGGGACCAGAGGTTGCCTTGACACCAGGTGAACCTGCCTCGGCTCCAGGACTACACGTCGGGGATCGGTCAGAACTCTCTGGGGCTGATGGAGGCTCCTGTTGTAGCAGAATCAGCTGCGGCCTGGGGTTAGGAGTTGTACTTCCATTGTCACAGAATTGCTGTGTGACCCTGATGAGCCCCTTCACCTCTCTGGGCTCTGTTTCCTCAGCTGTAAAATAAAGAAGAGCCTCGGTCTCACCAGATGTCCTTCAAATACACAAAAAGGCTTGGAACCTGCCAGCACCCCTCTTGAAGAGTCATAAGCAAAGGCTCTGAGAAGGGCTGCAGATAATAAAAAAGACTGACTTTCTTTAGCCCAGCATTTGTCAGACTACTTTGGCTACAGAGGTCTTTCTCGGTGCAGCACCTATTAAGGCCAGCACACGGGGAGCCATGAGGAGGGGGCTCCAAGCATTGTCCTTGCTGGCGGCTCTGGCCTCAGGGCGCAGGAGAGCCCGGGGTGTGAGCCAGTCTGCAAACTCAGGCTTGCAAGGGGACTTCCTCCCTTCTTCCCTCAGTCAACAGAGCTTCTTTTGTAAGCTTCTCTCCGGCCTGGGGGTTCCTGCCCCCCTTTTGGGACCGGATGATGGCTCTGGGACTTCACCTAGATCCCGGTGATGGTGGAGGAGCAGGAGCTGGGGGGGCGCCCCTTGGACAATCGGGCCCCCGTGTTCCCATCAGGTCGAGCGTTTTGGCGGCTCCCAGACCGTGAGTGGGTCTTGGAAGCTCTACAGCTGCCCTGTGTGATCTGACCCACTGCCCACTCAGCCTTAGCTCCTCAGTGGGTTGAGGGGTCCGCCAACCTGGGAAGGGTCAGGGGCCTCTTTTTAATTTTGTTTCATCTTCTTATTTTTTAAATTTGCCTTTTGAATGGATGGTAGTCCCGTGTTGAAGCTCAGAAAGTATAAAGAGGAATGTAAGTCTTCTTTCCCTCCTTGTCCTGCATTTTCCGTGTTCCTGCCTCCCCTGGAAGACACGCTTTATTGAGATAGAATTTACATGCCATAAAGTTCACCTATTTGAAGTGTGTGATTCGGTGTTTTCTAGTATATTTACAGACTTACGCAACCATCACTACAATCTAATTTTAGGATATTTTCACCGCCCCAAAAAGAAACCTTCCCACCCCTAACCCCAGGCTGCCACTAATCTACTTTCCATCTCTATAGATTTGTCTGTCTTGGACATTTTATAAAAACAGAATGTGGTGTTTTGTGACTGGCTTCCTCCATTTAACCTGTTTTTGAGGTTCATTCATGTTGTAGTGTGTATAAGTGCTTCCTTCCTTTCTATGGCCAAATAATATTCCATTTTATGGATGTACCACATTTCTTTCTCCATTCATCAGTTCATGGACATTTGGGTTGTTTCTACTTTTTAGAAATGGAAAAAGTGTAGGTATGCTATTATGAACATTCATGTACAGGTATTTGGGTGGACATGTTTTCAGTTCTCTGGGGAGTAGAATTGCTGAGTCATATGGTAATTCTGTATTTAAATGTTTTGAGGAACTGCCAAACTCTTTTCCAAAGTGTCTGCACCATTTTATAATCCTGCTTAACACATGCGGGTTCCAGTTCCTCTGCAGTCTCACCAACACTCGTCATTGCCCATGTTTTTCATGATAGCCATGCAGTAGAGGTCTCGGCGTGGTTCTGGTTTGCGTGGCCCTGATGCCAAATGATGCTGAACATTGCTTTATATGCTTATTAGCCATATATATCTTCTGGGGACAATGTCTATCTCACTCCCTAACCCATTTTTAAGTCTTTTCATTATTCAGTTATAAGAGTTCTTTATATATTCTAGCTACAAATCCTCTCTCAGGTATATGATTGGCAAATATTTCCTCCAAGTCTGCGGACTGCTTTCTATTTTCTTGGTGTTCTGTGAGACACAAAAGTCCTTAATTTTGAAAAAGTCCAACCTCTCAACCTTTTCTTTAATCATTTATGTGTTTGGTGTCATAGCCTAACCCCAAATCATGAAGATTTACTTCTGTTTGCCTCTAAAAGTCGCCTAGTTTTAGCTCTTACATTTAGGTCTATGATCCAGTGTAAATCAACTCTTGTGTATGGTGTGAGGTAGGGGTCCAAATGCATTCCTCTGCGTGTGGCTGGCCAGTTTTTGCAGCACCGTTTTGCTGAGAAGACTATCTTTCTCCTTTTGAATGGTCTTAATACCCTTGTTGAAAATCAACTGACCATGAATGTCAGGCTTTATTTTTGGACTCTCCGTTCTATCTACTGATGTGTGTCTATCTTTCTGCCAGTTCTGCCCGGTCTTATTTACTATTGCTTTGTAGTAAGTCTCAAAATTGAGAAGTTTGAGTCCTCCAACTTCGCTCTTCTTTGTCAAGATTGCTCTGGCTCTTCTCTGGCATTTCCAGACTATTTTAGGATCAGCTCGTCAAATTCTGCAGAAAAGCCAGCTGGGATTTGACTGGGATTACACTGAATCTGTAGAATAATTTAGGGGAGTATTCCCACCTTAATAATACTGTCTTTCAATCCATAAACATGGACATCTCTCCATTTATTCAGATTTTTTTAAAACAATGTTTTGTAGTTTTCAATGTACAAGTTTACACTTCTTTTGTTAAATTTATTTCTAAGTATTTTATTTAAAGTATTGTTTTTTATTTCTTATGTTTCCTTATAGTGTTGCTTTAAGTATATACCAATACTTAAAAATATAGATTAGAACTTCCCCCTTTTTGCAAAAAGAAAGGAAGGAAAGAAGGAAGAAGGGAAGGAAGGAAGGAGGGAGGAAGGGAGGTAAGACTTTGAGTCCCGTTGTTAGGTATCTTGTTTTGGTTTTATTTTTTCCACTTAATATATCTTTGCATTCCTTCAATAGCAATATATAAAGAGCTTTCTAATTGCTTTTTTTATAGCAGAGGAATAGTCCCGTGTATAAGTGTCCTATAACCTACTCAGTTAACCCTGATTTATGGACAATTGGGTTATTTCCAATATTCTGCTATTACAAACATTGCTGCAATGAATTTATCGTTTCACACTCTTGGCATAAATCTGAGTTTAATCACTGTTTCATTGGGTAAATACATCAGTAATTTTGACAAATGTGGCCAAATTGCCCTCCCCGAGGGTCGTCCCTGCTTCCTCTCCCCCGTAACAAGTGGGAGTGCAACTCTCCTCGTGACCTTGGCGACAGACTGCATCCTCAGCTTCCGGATCCTTAAGGACCTGCCGGGGAAGACGGCGTCAGCACGGCTGGAACGAGGCCAGGCCGCAGGGCGCTGCTGTGCCGACTTCTGCTCGTTGCCTTTGCCCGATTTTCTTTTGGGTGGCTGGTCTTTTCCTTTGTTTGCTCTTAGACCTGAGTTATGAATGTTTTGTTCCCATTCTTCAGCCGCCTCTGGGCCCTCCTAGAGGTGGGCTGGGGCCACCCAGAAGCTGTTTTGTGTAATCTGTTTTACCAATCTTTCCTTTTATAGATTTCGGATTTGGGCTCATAGTTAGAAAGGCCTTTCATACTCCAAGGTTGTAAAGAAATTAGATTTCTTCTCTAGAACTTTTTGTAATCTTATTCTCTTTCACATGTAAATCTTTGGATGGGCTTTTTGAATCTGGGTGAATTTATTCTCCATGCAGGTTTCTGGCCTAGTCACTTTGTCTGTGTCTAGAATCCTTTTCCTTCAAAGCCAAGATTTCTGCTTTCCCCTCTGCCCGGAGTCCTACTTGAATGGAGCAAGTAGACGGGGAGGGTCAGAATAAAGCCCAAATGTCGTCCCAATCCTACTGTCTGTAGCAGCGAAAAATGCAATTGCTTTTCATGCCACAAGTCTTTACTGAGGACAGCTGTGTATAAGGTATTTGCTCATTTCTGAGCATTGATCCAGGACCTACTGTGTGCTTGGTATTGTGGGAGGCACTGGATTCAGAGAAGAATGAGACAGTGTAAGGAGTCAGGCTGGCTATACCCCTAATGTCAAATTCCAGAAGAAGAAACATAAGCAGTGCTCAGGCCATGATCTTCCAGGACGGCCCATGGGACACGGCTCAGAGGAGAGGCCGGGGACAAGGCCACTCTGAGGACAAATGTCTTTGGGAAACCATGAGGCCTGAGGCTCTGGGAGCAGTTCCTAGGCCTGCGGTGCCTGTTTTATGATACTATCATCATTATTAATAATAATATAATCATTTTATGTTACTAGAAAATGATTATAATCATGACTATAATTAGCCCATTATATTTTATACCACTTATATTAGAAAATAACTACCATTTGGCAGCCACGCCTTGCCAGTTACTAAGCATCCTTGGGAAAACCTGCCCTGCGAGGGAGAGCCTGCAAGCCCCCTTCCCAGGCAAGGACCACGGAGGCCCTGGGCTGTCCAGGCCCCTCCCCAGGAGGTCCGGTGGGCACTCTGAGCTGCGCTCCCCCTGCCGACAGCCTCCTCCGCTCGCAGACACATTCTGTCCCTGGACTGTGGCGAATCAGTTTTCAAAGTGACCTAACAGGAGGCAAGAGTTACAGGGGCTAGAAATGGCTGACCCCACCTGGGAGACAAAAGCTGAGAAAGTGACCTGGCTGGTTCTTGCAAGACTTTAGCTCCAGCGTGGGGATGGTGCACTCACCACCCTGAGAGCCTCTGCAAGTTCTGGGTGGAGGTGGGGCTGGCAGGGGTAGGTTTCAGCGCTATTTTTATTATTTCAAAATAGCCTGGTGAGAAATCACATACAGCTAACTGAAACGAAAAGCCACCTTTTCCTCTCCCTTCGCTCCCCCCCTCCTCCTCTTTCTTCCCCCACCTCTTCCTCCTCCTCCTCCCTCGTGATTGATAAAAGCCAGATGGTAAGTGGTCATTGTCAGTTCTCCATCGTGTCACCCACGTCTCAGGCTGTGCCCCGCAGGGCACACACCCATCTCCTCACCCCGGGATCCCCTCCTGCCCCGCCTTGCTCACGGCCCGCAGCTCACGCTGTGATGAGACAGTCCTCTGTCATGTGCTTTCTTGTTCTTTCTTTTCAAGCCACAGTGACAGTTTTTCTTGGCAAAATCATGAAAAGCAAAAATGAGGAGCTGTCCCACTCCTTTCTCAGGGAGATGAGACCCCTCACCTCACCGTGGAGAAAGATGGAGTCAGCTCAAGCCCTTGTAGCAGGAACTGGCCATTTTATTTTTCCCCTGACCCAGGTTCAGGCCGCGGCCAGCACGGTGCTCCATACTGCAAGGAGTGGCAACGTTAACCAGGGCAACAGCTCAGACGGTGCGCAGCACCATGCCAGGCGAAGCACTTGGCAAGCACTGGTGCTCGCAGGGGTCTTACGAAGTAAGCAATAGCACCCCCATTTTAGTGAGGACGCTGGGTCACAAAGAGGGGACGTTCTGCCCAAGGTCGCAGCTACTAAGTCCCGGGATATACGGTCCAGGGGCCCCCAGCTGCTCCTGCCCGTGGCTCTACCCTCAAAGGGCCTGAGAATATACGTTTACACTGCTAGCTCTTGGCTTTTCAACTTTAGACTTTACGTATTGATTTCCTGCTTTCTAAGATGAGAACTTAACTCTTAGGTCACCATCTGCATACACACGGCCTCCCCTCCACCCAGCCTCCCAGAGCAGAGTTCACTTGGATCTGGGCAGACAGGAGCAGTTCTGACGCAGGTGGTGGCCCTGAGCCTCTGGCGGATGCGGTGGCCCAGGGGGTGTGCGAGGACCGGCAGATGGTCTATCCAGACAGCCCGGGACCCCTGTCCGCACTGAGGCCCCCAGCGTCCTCCAGAGAATCCACAGACGACTGAAATCGTCTTAGCTCCCAGCCGCGGGTGCCCGCACACAGGCTGCCCCCTGCTGCCGGCTCACCAGTTCGCCCCAGCACGGAAAGCCCTCTGCAGTTTGGTTCTCTCCCTCCCCTGCTCTCTCTTAGGAGTCCCGGCGTTGCCTTTGTCCATTGACAGTGGCCTGATGGGTGCCTCCCTCACACGAATGAGTCAACTATTTATAGTAGCCATTAAAAGTCTCTGTTTTCACTGATAGTTGTTCATATATTTCTGATAATGTAGATTTTGTTCACAGATGAGCCATACATGCAGTGTGATTTCCCTGGAGCTGATAACCCCTCAGTTTTATCCTCAGCTCTGTGGCAGATCCAGCCTGTCAACTGGCCAAACACACATGCTTAACTATTGCGCTTATGGCTTCATTGAAGACCCTGCTCACTCCTTTCTCTGTTCTGGCCGGAATAGGGTTCCCTCTAGGCCGACCAGCTGCGGCCCCCAGCGGCTTCCCTCACCGTCATTCTGAGAATTTCCGCCTTCACCTCTTTGCTGAGGTGGAACCTATTTTCCCCTCTCTCCTCATTTTTTTTGTTTACCCTCTAAATTTGATGGAACACATCCTCCAGTAGCTTACCAAGAAATGTGTGTGGATGGAAGGTACAGTTTTTGAGATCTTATGTCTCATAATGTCTTTACTGAACACCACACTTGATCAATAACATGTAATGTTCTAAACTGAAAATACTTTTCTATCATGAATTTGAAGCCTTGTTCTACTTTATTCCTTTTTCTTTTGCTTCTCTCATGGTAAAATATATGTATAACGAAATTTGTTGTTTTTGTCATTTTTAGTGTACAATTCAGTGGCATTAATTAAAGGCACAATATTTTGCAACCATCTCCACTATCTATACCCAAGACTTTGTCATCATCACAAACAGCAATTCTGTAGCCATCAAGCAATGACTCCCGATTCTCTCCTCCTTCTGGGTCTCTCTGCAAAGGGAGGCCTGTAAGCCCGCTTCACAGATAAGGAAAACTGGAGTTTTGTGCTGTCCAGGCCCCTCCCCAGGAGGTGCTGTGGGCACTCGAAGCTGTGCTTCCCCCGACAGCCTCCTCTGCTCTTACACACATCCTGTCCCTGGACTGTGGTGAATCAGTCTTCAGAATGACCTAACAGGAGGCAAGGGTTACAGGGCTAGAAACGGCTGTCCCCATGTGACGAACAGAAAACTGAGAAAATGACTAGTCAGCCAAGACCTAATTTAGTTCTGACTTTAGCTCCATCATGGGGATGGTGGGCCAACCACCATGAGAATCTACTTTCTAACTCTACGAATTTGTCTAGTTTAGGTAACCCGTATGAATGAAGTCGTAGAATATTTTCCTTCTGAGATGGTCTTCTCTCAGCGTAACGTCTTCAAGGCTCACCCGTGTTGCAGCACAGGACAGCACTTCATTCATTTTAATAACTGAATAATATTTCCGTGTATGTACATAGCACACTTTATCCCTTCATCTGCTGATGAGCACTTGGGTTTTCCATCCTTGGGCCTGTGAATTATACGGACAGGAATGTCGGTGTACACTAATCTGTTTGAATCTCTGCTTTCAGTTATGTCGGATTTATACCTAGGATTGAAATTGCTGGCTCATATGGTAGATCTATGTTTAATTTTTTTGAGTAGTGGTCAAATTGTTTCTCTGGGGGCTGCACCATTTTCCATCCCCACAATCAGTTCATGAGGGTTCCAGTTTCTCCACACCTTCATCAACACTCGTTATTTTTTCTTTTTTCGTAGTAGCTATCCTGATAGGTGCGAGGTGGTAGCTCACTGTGGTTTTGAATTGAATTTCCCTAATGCTCAGTGATGCTTCTGGGCTTATGACCATTTGTGTACCTTCTTTGGAGAAATGTCAGCTCAAGTCTTTCACCCAGTTTTGACTTGACTTGTTTGGTTTTTTGTTGTTGACTTTTAGTAGTTCTTTATATATTCTGGATATTAATCCCTTATCAGAGATATTTGCTATCATTCTGCTAATTGTCTTTTCACTCTCATGAGAGTAAGTTTTGATATACAAAAATTTTTAATTTTGATGAAGTTCAGTTTTTAGGTGTTGTATCCAAAAAGTCATTGCCAGAATCAGGGGTGAAGATTTTCCCCTGTTATCTTCTGAAAGTTTTATAGATTTAGCCCCTAAGTTTAGGTCACTAACGCACTTTTAGATTTTGTGTATGTTATAAAGTAAGGGCCCAAATTCATTATTTTGCACATGGCTATCTAGTTTTCTCAGCGCCATTTGTTGAAAAGATTGTCCTATCCCCATTGAAAGGTTTTGGCACCCCTGTTCCTAATCAATCGACCACACATGTGAGAGTTTCAGTGTGTTGTTCTGTTCACTGGTCTGTGTGTCTGTCTTCATTCCCGTAGGTGGCTTTTGCTTTGTCGTCAAGTTCCCAGATCAGGAAGTGTGCACTTCCGATATCCACCCTCTTCAGGACTCCTGTGGCTTACTCGGGCTCCCTTGCAATTTCATAGTAATTTTTATGCTGGGTTTTTGTATTTGTTTAAAAAAGTCATTGGCATTTTGTTAAGGATTGTATTGAATCTGTAGATCACTTTGGGTAGTATTGGCCTCTTAACAATGTTGAGTTTTCCAATCCGTAAAAGAAGGATGTCTTTTATTTAGGTCTTTTTAAATTTCAGCCATGTTTTGTAGTTTTCAGTGTGTATTTCCTTCACCACCTCAGTTAAATTTATTCCTCAGTATTTTATTCTTTCTTTATGCTTTTGTAAGTGGAAATGTTTTCTTAATTTCTTTGAATTGCTATATATAAATACACCTGATTTTCAAAAAAATTTTATGATTTTTTCAGGTTTTGTATCCTGCAAATTTGCTGAATTCTTTCATTATCTCTAACAGGGGTGTTCAGGTGTGTGTGTAGAATTTTAGGGATTTTTCATATAAGATAGTATAATCTGTGAGCAGAGATAATTTTATTGTCTCCTTTCCAATTTGGATACATGTATCTTTCCCGCCTAATGGCTCGGCCAGAACGTCCAGTACCAAGCTGACCTGAAGCAGTGCGAGTGGGCACTCCTGTCCTGCTGTTGATCTTAGGGGAGAAGCTTTCACTTTCACCAGGGAGTATGATGTCAGTGGTGGGCTCAATACATCGCTTTTATCATTTTCAGGAAGCATTGTTTATTTTTATTTTTTAATTTTTTTTATTAACGTATCATTGATATACACACTCTTATGAAGGTTTCACAAGAAAAACACTGCGGTTACTATATTCACCCTTATTGTCAAGTCCCCCCCCACCCCACTGCAGTCTCTGTCCATCAGTGTAGTAAGATGCCACCGAGTCTCTATTTGTCTTCTCTGATCTACACTGTCTTCCCCGTGACCCACACACACCATGTGCACCAATCATGATACCCCACAATCCCCTTCGCCATCCCTCCCCACCGGCCCTCCCCCACCTCTCCCCTTTGGTAACCGCTAGTTCCTTCTTGGAGTCTGTGAATCTGCTGCTGTTTTGTTCCTTCAGTTTTGCTTTGTTGTTATACTCCACAAATGAGGGAAATCATTTGGTATTTGTCATTCTCTGCCTGACTTATTTCACTGAGCATAATACCCTCTAGCTCCATCCATGTTGTTGCAAATGGTAGGATTTGTTTTCTTCTTATGGCTGAATAGTATTCCATTGTGTATATGTACCACATTTTCTTTATCCATTCGTCTACTGATGGACACTTAGGTTGCTTCCATTTCTTGGCTATTGTAAATAGTGCTGTGATAAAAATAGGGGTGCATATGTCTTTCTGAACCTGAGAAGTTGTTTTCTTTGGGTAAATTCCTAGGAGTAGAATTCCCAGGTCAAATGGTATTTCTATTTTGAGTTTTTTGAGGAACCTCCATACTGCTTTCCACAATGGTTGAACTAATTTACATTCCCACCAGCAGTGTAGGAGGGTTCCCCTTTCTCTGCATCCTTGCCAGCATTTGTTGTTCTTAGTCTTTTTGATGTTGACCATCCTAACTTGTGTGAGGTGATGTCTCATTGTGGTTTTAATTTGCATTTCCCTGATACCTAGTGATGTAGAGCATCTTTTCATGTGCACATTGGCCATCTGAATTTCTCCTTTAAAGACGTGTCTGTTCATATCCTCCGCCCATTTTTTAAATCAGGTTATTTGCCTTTTGGGTGTTGAGGCACATGAATTCTTTTTGTATTTTGGATGTTAACCTCTTGTCAGATATGTCATTTACAAATATATTCTCCCATACTGTAGGATGCCTTTTTGTTCTGTTGATGGTGTCCTTTGCTGTACAGAAGCTTTTTAGTTTGATATAGTCCCATTTGTTCATTTTTGCTTTTGTTTCCCTTGCCTGAGGAGATGCATTCAGGAAAAAGTTGCTCATGTTTATATTCAAGAGATTTTTCCTATGTTTTCTTCTAAGAGTTTTATGGTTTCACGACTTACATTCAGGTCTTTGGTCCATTTTGAGTTTACTTTTGTGTATGGGGTTAGACAATAATCCAGTTTCATTCTCTTACATGTAGCTGTCCAGTTTTGCCAACACCAGCTGGTGAAGAGGCTGTCATTTCCCCATTGTATATCTATGGCTCCTTTATCATATATTAATTGACCATATATGCTTGGGTTTATATCTGGGCTCTCTAGTCTATTCCATTGGTCTGTGGGTCTGTTCTTGTGCCAGTACCAAATTGTCTTGATTACTGTGGCTTTGTAGTAGAGCTTCAAGTCAAGGAGTGTAATCCCCCCAGCTTTATTCTTCCTTCTCAGTATTGCTTTGGCTATTCGGGGCTTTTAATGGTGCCGTATGAATTCTAGAACTATTTGCTCTAGTTCGTTGAAGAATGCTGCTGGTATTTTCATAGGGATTACATTGAATCTGTAGATTGCTTTAGGCAGGATGGCCATTTTGACAATATTAATTCTTCCCATCCATGAGCACGGGATGTGTTTCCATTTATTGGTTTCTTCTTTAATTTCTCTCATGAGTGTCTTGTAGTTTTTCAGGGTACAGGTCTTTCACTTCCTTGGTTAGGATTATTCCTAGGTATTTTGTTCTTTTTGATGCAACTGTGAATGGAATTGTTTTCCTGAATTCTCTTTCTGCTAGTTCATCGTTAGTGTATAGGAAAGCAACAGATTTCTGTGTATTAATTTTGTATCCTGCAACTTTGCTAAATTCAGTTATTAGATCTAGTAGTTTTGGAGTGGAGTCTTTAGGGATTTTATGTACAATACCATGTCATCTGCAAACAGGGACAGTTTGACTTCTTCCTTACCAATCTGGATGCCTTTTATTTCTTTGTGTTATCTGATTGCCGTGGCGAGGACCTCCAGTACTATGTTGAATAGAAGTGGAGAGAGTGGGCATTCTTGTCTTGTTCCCGATTTTAAAGGAAAAGCTTTCAGCTTCTTGCTGTTAAGTATGATGTTGGCTGTGGGTTTGTCGTATATGGCCTTTATTATGTGGAGGTACTTGCCCTCTATACCCATTTTGGTGAGAGTTTTTATCATAAATGGATGTTGAATTTTGTCGAATGCTTTTTTGGTATCTATGGAGATGATCATGTGGTTTTTGCCCTTCTTTTTGTTGATGTGGTTGATGATGTCGATGGATTTTCGAATGTTGTACCATCCTTGCATCCCTGGAATAAGTCCTACTTGATCATGATGGATGATGTTTTTGATGTATTTTTTAAAATTTGGTTTGATAATATTTTGTTGAGTATTTTTGCATCTATGTTCATTAGGTATATTGTTCTGTAATTTCCTTTTTTTGTGGTGTCTTTGCCTGGTTTTGATATTAGAGTGATGCTGGCCTCGTAGAATGAGTTTGGGAGTATTCGCTCCTCTTCTACTTTTTGGAAAACCTTAAGGAGGGTGGGTATTATGTCTTTACTAAATGTTTGATAAAATTCAGCAGTGAAACCATCTGGTACAGGGGTTTTGTTCTTACGTAGTTTTTTGATTACCTCTTCAATTTCCTTGCACGTAATTGGTCTGTTCAGATTTTGTTTTTCCTGGGTCAGTCTTGGAAGGTTGTATTTTTCTAGAAAGTTTCCCATGAGGAAGCATTGTTTTTATCATGAAAAGTTGTTGAGTTTTGTCAAGTGCTTTTATGCATCAACTGAGATGACAGTGTAGTTTTTTCCTTCATTCTGTTAATATGGTGTATTGTAGTGGTTAATTTTTGCATGTTGAGCCATGACTGCATGGGTTATGGTGTATAATCCTTTTATGTGCTGTTGGATTTTATTCGCTAACATTTTGTTCAGGATTTTTGCATCTATATTCATAAGGCATATTGGTCTGTATTTTATTTTCTTATGATGTTTTTATTAGGCTTTTCTACCAGTATAATGCTGACTTCATAGGATGCGTTAAGACGTGTTCTCTCCGCTTCAATTTTTTAGAAGGATCTGAGAAAGATCAGTAGTTAATTCTTCCTTAAATGTCTGGTAGAATTCACCAGCGAAGTTATCTGGGTCTCAGAGTTCAGAGGTTATAGGTCTGTTGAGATATTTTTTGTGTGTGTGTCAGTTCTTATAGATTGCATGTTTCTAAGAATTTTCCCTATCCAGTTTGTTGATGTATAATTGTTCATAGTACTCTCTTAATCTGTGAAATTGGTATTAATGTTCCAGCTTTCATTTCCAATCTTATTACTTGGGTCTCCTCTCTTCTTCTTCCTCAATCTAGCTGAAAGTTTGTCATTTTGTTAACCAGTCAAAGAACCAACTTTTGGTTTCATTGATTTGCTCTATTATAGTTTTTCTATTGTCTATTTATCTCTGCTTTAATCTGTTTTTTTTTGTTTCATTAATATAATTACATGTACAACATTATGGTTACTAGACTCCCCACATCATCAAGTCCCCCCCACATACCCCATTACAGTCACTGTCCATCAGTGTATTTCTGCTTTAATCTTAATTCTTCTTTTCCTTCTGCTAGCTTTGGGTTTAGCTTATTCTTCTTTTCTAGTTCTTCAGTCCTCTAGTGAGTTTTTCTCATTTCAATTATTGGACTTTTCAATTCCAGGTTATGATTTCAGAATTTCTCCACTTTTAGTGTAGGCATTTACAGCTATACATCTCCCTCCCAGCCTTACTTTCACTGTATCCCATTATGTTTGGTATGTTGTGTTTTTGTTTTCTCTTATCTCAAGACATTTTCTAATTTCCTTGTGATTTCTGCCTTGGCCATCAGTTGTTTAAGAGTGTGTGGTTTAATTTCCATATATTTGTGAATTTTCTAATTTTCCTTCTGTTATTTTTAGTTTCATTCCATTTTAATCACTTTGAATGATTTCAGTCTTTTTAAACCTAGTTAAGACTTGTTTTGTGACCTAACATCTGGTTTATCCTGGAGAATGTTCCATGTACACCTCGGAAGAATGTGCGTTCTGCTAATGTTGAGTGTAGTGTATGTACATATCTGTTATATAATTGGTTTATAGTGCTCTTCAATTTTTTGTCAATATATACTGTCCTTCTTTATCTCTTATAATTTATTTTGATTTAAAGTCTATTTTGTCTGATAATAATATAGCCACCTCAGCTCTCGTTTGGTTTTTATTTGCTTGGAATATATTTGTCCATTGTTTTTACTTTCTAACCCGTGTGTTCTTTTATCTAAAGTCTTTTGTAGACAGCATATAGATGGATGCTGCTTTCTTTATTTTATAAGACTTTATTAAAGTATCACTGATATACAATCTTATGTTGGTTTCAAATGCACATCGTGGTTCAACTTTCACCCATATTATCAAGTCCTCACCCCTTCCAATGCAGTCACTGTCTGTTACACACAGTAAGACGTTATAGAGTCATTAATTATATTCTCCTTGCTGTGCTACCATCCCTGTGACCCATCTACATTGTGATTGCAAATTACAGTGCCCCTTCTCCCCTTCTCCCTCCCAACCCTGTTTTCTTTTTTAATCCAATGTGCCAACCTTTGCCTTTTAATAGGGGATTTTAGTCCATTTACATTAACATGATTACTGATAAAGAAGGATTTACTTCTATCATTTATCTGTTTGCTGTATGAATTACATGTTTTCTGTTATTCAATTCCTCCATTACTGCCCTTTTTTTATACTTAGTGATTATTGTAGCATGCCATTTTGATTCCCTTTTTCTTTCCTTTTCCATATTTTTTTGTTATTTTCTTAGTGTTTTCCTTGGGAATTACAATTAACACCTTAAACCTTTAACAACTTAATTTGAATAACAGTTTCAATAATATACACTCTATTTGTGTATCTCTGTCCCTCCCCATTCATAATGTTATTGTCACAGATTACCTCGTTATACATTTTATACCCATTAACATACATTTATGATCATTGTTTTATGCATTGGCCCATTAAATCATATAGGAAAGAGGAGTTACAAACCACACAAAAAGTATAATAACACTAGCTTTTATATTTACCTACGTATATCTCTACCCATGTTCCTTGTTTTTTCTTATTGCTTCAAGTTGCTGTCATGTGTACTTTGATTTCAGCAGGAAGGTTTCACTTTAGCATTCCTTGTAGGGCAAGTCTATTGGTAATGAACTCCCTCAGCTTTTGTTTATCAGGAAATGTTATAATTTCTCCTTCATTCTTGAAAGGTAGTATTGACAGATATAATTCTTGGTTGACATTTTTTTTAATTTCAGGACTTTAATAAATACATCATTCCTCTGTCTTCCAGCCCCCACGGTCTCTGGGGACAAATCAGCTGTTAGTTGTGTTGAGGGTCCCTTGTATGTGACAAGTTGCTCTCTCTTGCTGCATTCACAATTCTTTGCCTTTGGTTTTGACAATTTTATTACAACGTGTCTCAGTGTGGGTCTCTGAGTTTACCCTGCTTGGAGTTCAGAGAACTCTTTGAACATGTATAGTCACATCTTTCTTAAGATCTGGGAAGTTTTCAGCCATTATTTCTTCCAATATTTTTTATGCCCTTTTCTCTCTCTCATCCTTCTGGAACTGTATAAGCATCTGCGGGTCCATTTGAAGGAGTCCCACAAATCCCTCAGGTTCTGTTTATTTTCATTCCTTTTTATTTCTGCTTCTCAGAGTAAATAATTTCAATAGTCTTATCTTGAGATTCACTGATCCTTTCTGCCACCTGCTCAAATCTGCTGTTGACCTCTAGTGAGTTTCCTCATTTATTATTGGACTTCTCAATTCCAGAATTTCTGTGTGCTTCCATTTTTTTTATAAATTGTTCTTAGAGCAGTTTTGTGTTAAGATAAAAATTGAGTGGAAAGTACAGAGAATTCCCAAATACCCCACACCCCTACATAAGCATAGCCTCCTTTACTATCAACATCCTGCACTAAAGTGGTAGTTTGTTACAACCGATGAACCTATGTTAAAACACCATCATTGCCCAAAGTCTATAGTTCCCATTAGGGTTGACTCCTGGCATTGTACATTCTATGGGATTTAACAAATGTCAATAACATGTATCCACCATGATGGTGTCCCACAGAACAGTCTCACCGCCCTGTAAGGCTCCCTGTGCTCTGCCTTTCTCTCTCCCTCCCTGCCAAGCCTTGACAACCACTCGTCTTTCTGCTGTCTGTGTAGTTTTGCCTTTTCCAGAGTGTCATATAGCTGCAATCGGACAGCAGCCTTTTCAGCTTGGCTTCTCTCAACAATGTCCATTTAAGGTTCATCCATATCTTTTCATGGCTTGGTAACTCATTTCTTTTCAGTGTTGAATAAATTCCATTATTTGGATGTGTCACAGTTTATTATCCATTCACCTACTGAAGGAAACCTTGGTTGCTTCCAAGTTTTGGTTTCTTCTTTACAACTTCTATCTATTTATTCATATCCTCATTTTGTTCATGCATCATTTTCCTGATTTCCTTTGGTTTCTTGTCCATGGTTTCCTTTAATTCACTTAGTATATTTAAGACAGTTGATTTAACATCTTTGACTAACACTTCCAATGTCTAGGCTTCCTGAGATGGTTTCTGTCAAATTCTCTTTTCCTGTGAATGTGTTGCATTTTCCTGTTTCTTTGTATGTTTTATAAGTTTTTTAAGAACTGGATATTGAATATTATGTTATAGAAATTCTGGGAATCTAATTCTCCCACTCCTCAGAGATTGCTGAATTTTGCTTGTTGAGAGCTGGGGTCCATTTGTGATTTTTCCAAACTATTTCTGCAATGTAGGTATTCCTTGTGTGTGGTCACTGAAGTTTCTGTTCCTTTATCTCTGCAGTTAGCCAGTGACCCAACAAAAATTTCCATAGTGTCTTGCTCCAAAAGGGAGGGAGAAGAATACTGTCTTTAATTCCCTGAAAGCCTCTTTAGCCCTTGCAGACTGAAACAATGGCCAGGCTCTGTGCTAGGCCATCAGCAATCAGTACCCAGAACAAGGTCCTCACTTCCTTTCTAGGTTCTAGAAAGTTGCACCTGGAACATAAGCAGGTGTCTCTACTGCTGCCAACAGGGGGCTGGTGAGTGGTAGCCACTACCATGCAATAGGCTGATATACATTGAAATCCCCAAACTCCCCAAATTTACCAGCCTCTTCATCCAATGCCAAATGGTTACTTCAGACAGTTGCTGCCAACTTGGTAGCTGTTAGGTGGAGGGGCAGATTTCTGAGCTCACTTCTCTGCTGTCTTCCCTGACATTGTTCTCCTCACATCCCACCTTTTTTTGCTATTATTAATATACAATTACATGAGCAACATTATGGTTACTAGACTCCCCCTATTATCAAGTCCCCACCACATACTCCATTGCAGTCACTGTCCATCAGCGTAGTCAGGTGCTATAGAATCACTACTTCTCTGTGTTATACTGCCTTCCCCGTGCCCCCCACCCCACCCCCACCCCCGCTACATTGTGTGTGCTAATTGCAATAGCCCTTTCTCCCCCTTATCCCTCCCTTCCCACCCATCCTCCCCAGTCCCTTTCCCTTTGGTAACTATTAGTCCGTTCTTGGGTTCTGTGAGTCTGCTGCTCTTTTGTCCCTTCAGTTTTTTCTTTGTTCTTATACTCCACAGATGAGTGAAATCATTTGATACTTGTCTTTCTCTGCCTGGCTTATATCACTGAGCATAATACCCTCTAGCTCCATCCATGTTGTTGCAAATGGTAGGATTTGTTTTCTTCTTATGGCTGAATAATATTCCATTGTGTATATGTAGCACATCTTCTTTATCAATTCATCTACTGATGGACACTTAGGTTGCTTCCATTTCTTGGCTATTGTAAATAGTGCTGCAATAAACATAGGGGTGCATATGTCTTTTTCAAACTGAGCTGCTGCATTCTTAGGGTAAATTCCTAGGAGTGGAATTCCTGGGTCAAACGGTATTTCTATTTTTAGCTTTTTGAGGAACCTCCATACTGCTTTCCACAATGGTTGAACTAGTTTACCTCACATCCCACCTTTGATTTGAGATGCTCCCTAACTAACAAAGCTCTGTGGGTGACCTGCTTATTCTTAAAAAGGTTTTAGAATCTGCTCTTACTCTCTGGCATTCCTAAATTTCATGATGGTGGGTTTTGGTTTATGAGAACTAACTACACCAGATAAGTGACTGTTCTTTGAATTGGGAAGCCAATTTCCTTCAAATCCGTTTTTTCTGGAACTTCCATTCGCCAGCCTTGGGACCTCCTGAAATGATTCCATAATTTTCATACATTTTCTCTATTTCCTGGGAAATTTCTTCACTTACATCTTACAACTCTTCTACTCATGTTTTTATTCTATTATACTTTTCACTTCTAGTAATTCTTATTCTGTAATATTCTTTGTCTTTAAAAATACTACACCATTCTTTTTTGTGAACATAAAACTTCTATCTTTCTAAGGATATACATCTTTTGGGATACAACAGCTTGCTTTTGCTCCCGGCTGCGCCGTCTCTGCCGGCTCCGGCATCCCTGCTTGCTTCGCCTTAAGCTCTCCTTCCTGCCGAGACAGTGCTCCAATCTCAGGGGACCCTTGGCCACCGGCCCACAGTTCAGACTGAGGCACTAACAGCGATTGGACGTTCAGGGTAAACGGACAGGGCTGTGAACATGGAAGCTTGGCTCTGGGGCAGCCAGGCCACAAGCTGGACATTTGCTCGAGAGCATCTCCCAGTTGGTGCCTCCAGGTTTCCTTTCCTTTGGCTCAGTTTTCCCTGAACAGTCTGCTGATGCCCTGCCAGTTGCAGGATGGGGAAGGAGCCATTTTTAAAGACCCAGCCACAGCACTCCTTACAGAGTGGCTAGAGGGAGAATGGCCTTAACTGCTGCTGTGTCTCAGATCCACCAGTCGCCTGGGTGGGCGAGGGGCCGTCACCAGCCTGGCGTGGGGCCTGGCTGGGCCTCAGGTCCTCTTCACATGCATTTCCATCGCCTCACTCCCCTTTCTCCACTGTCAGAGGTACTTGGTGCCTCCGCCTCCAGAGACCTCTGAGGCTCTGTGGCTTCCCTCTGCCTGCGAGCATCAAAGTAGGGAGACTGTCAGCTGAAGCCGGCCACCCGTCCACCTGCCGTCCATAGTTCAAGATGTTGCTGTAGTGACATTCTTTAGTTTCTGTAGGAATAGCCCACGGCTGTAGTGATTCTTTCATTCTCTTTGTCTTTGAAGACAAATATCTTTTCCTGTCCTTTTAGTAGGGTTTCAAGAGGGAAGGAAGATAAACCCAAGTGTTTAAGCTGTCGTGTTAAACAGGGAGCCCCCGGTCTTTTCTTAGCTTACTTTCAGTAAAAAATAAATGAATGTCTTTTGGAATGTTTAAAAAGAAAAGGTGTTGGAGACGCAAATAACACGAAGACAGTAAATTATAGAAGAGGTGATGCATTCATGTAATGAAAGACTCAGCAATACAAAACCAACTGCTGGTAGAGCCTCGGTGGGCAGGAGTCTCAGGTATCTTGGGAAGCTGATAAAACCAGACACAAAGGTCCAAAAAACAGGCAATATTAACGACCTACAGTGATAAAAGCCTGAATAGAAAGTCACGTCTGGGAGTGGGCAGTGGACGGGAGGGGGTCTAAGAGTCTCCGCGGGCAGGAAGTGTCTTGCGCCTTGATGTGGGTGGTGGTGACGCCGGTGTCTATATACGGGAAAATTCATCAAGCTGAACATGTGAGATTTGTGCGCTTTGCACATGTCACTATCTGTGCCTCATACAAAAGAAAAAGGGAAGGAAGTGGACATTTATTGAGTGTTTGCTAGACACTAAGATCTGCTTTTGTTTTTACTCATTCACTTCGTGATCACCTACTATGTTCCAGGTTCCACACACCTGTGGTATTTTCTAGGTTCTGAGGACTCAGCCACAAATAAAAAATTAGAGTCGCTGCCTGCCTGACGCTACAGTCAGTGGGGCAGACGGCATCAAATAATCACCCTGATAAAAGTGGAGCGGCAACAGTGACGAGCAAAGGGCGTGTCAGTATGAGGAAGGGCGCGTCTAGTCTAGGGAGAGTCAGAGAGGCTTCCATGAGTGAATGAAGCCGAAACAGATCTACAGGATCGGGAGGAAATGACCAGCAGGGAGCAGGGAAGAAAATGATTTCATGCAAAGGGAACAGCATGTGCAAAGATCCTGTGGAAGGAAGAGGCATGGCATGTTAAAGAGGGCAGAGAACAGGGCCAAACAGGACATAGTTGATGCAGGAGAAGGAGCCTCAGAACAGCCAGAGTGGGGACGTGAGCTGGAGAAGCCACCTGGTCCCACCAGGCCGCAGGATGTCAGCTGCCCTCACACATCCTGCCTCTCAGCTCCACAGGGCCTGCGGATGGGGGTGGCCATGGAGCCCTGCCCTGAAGAGCAGTACTGGGATTACCTGCTGAACAACTGCGTCTCCTGCAAAACCATCTGCAGCCATCAGATTCCACGCACCTGCACAGCATTCTGCAGTGAGTTCTGGGGCCTGAGCCCTGGGGGCCAGACCGCCCTGCCTTCCCCACGGGGTGCCTGAGGAAGGGGTAGTGGAAGGAGATGTACAGTGGGACAACCCCTTACCCCTCCATCTGTCTGCTCTGGCCACACTGGCCTCCTTGCAGTTTCTTGAACATGCTGTGATCTTTCCCATCTCAGGGCCTTTGCACAGGTTGTACCCTCTGTGTGGAGCACACTTCCCCTTTCTTCTCCCCTCGGCTCCTTCCTACCCAATCTTCAGGTCTCAGCCCAAATACCTTCTCTGACTGCCAGTGGAAATTAGGCCCTTCTTCACCATCCTCTGTTCTAATTTTTTGTGAAACTTTTCTTATAGAAAATATTTAACAGAGACAGGATGTAATAAACCTCTGCCTACCCACCATTAGCTTAAAAAAAATTCTGCCTTTTAATTTCCCAACGAATTTTTTGTGTATCTTAAAGCAAATTCAAGGACTCATATCATTTTACCTGTAAATACTAGATCATGAATCCCTCAAAATATAACCTCAATATCTTACCACTCCCAGCAATAATTTTTTAACATTGTCTAGACTCAGGCTGTATCCAATTTTCAGATTGTCCTGAAAAAAATATTTTTCCCGCTATTCTTTGTTGTAACTTATTCTTCTCCTTGACAGAAGTTAGCACAATTGTATTGTGTTCTGTCGTGTGTATTCACCGCATGTCTGTCTCAGCCACAAGACTGTGGGCTCCTTTCCTTACTTGAGCCTAGCACAGTGCCTTGCACACAGCGCTTCATAAATACTGGTTGAGTGGAGCTCAAAGAGGTGGAGTCTCTTGCCCAAGATCACACAGCATAAATAGTGGAAAAGTTAGGATTTGAACCAGTACTCTCTGACTCCCAAACCGTGACTTTGAACCACTATCCATTAATGAAGTAGAACATTCATTGTGTCATTCCACAAATATTCATGAGCCCTTTGAAATAGGAATCTGATATGACCCTTTAAGGGGGTTATCATCTGAAAGGAGAAATGAATACCATTTCAGGCAGAAGCTGTAAAGCACCATAAACACCACAGTTGGAAGAGACCACCTTTTGCCGATGGGCTGGGGAGCAGGGAAGTAGTCCTGGAAGGGGCGCCCCTGAGATGGATTGTCAAGAGTTCTGCAATGCGGAAGTCAGATGAGGGACCCATGTGGGCAAAGGCACAGAGGAGGAGGAACATGGTAGGGACTGTAAGGCCCGGAGGGGAGGCGTATGAGGCCAGGCAGTGAGGGCTGGTAGTGTGGGGAGCTCAGGCACCACCTGCTACAGCCGCACTGGGGACCCTGCATTGGGAAGGAGGCCGGAGAAAAGCCCAGGGACACCGTCACCATTGGGCAACTTCATCTCATGAGTGGTGGTGTCAGGGGTCCTGTGTGGCTCAGTGCAACCTCGGGGCAGGGGCAGGACAGGGTGGGAGGAGGTCACTGGTCCCATCAGGACCCTCTGAATCTCCCCTGAGGTCCCAATTCCATCATCTTTCTGGTCTTTTTCTTTAGTGTGTCAAGGCCATAAGGGTTGGTGTGTTCGTGTCGCACAAACGGTGCGAATCAATAGTCTACTTTAACCTTCCATTAACTGAGTGTTTATTATGGGTCAGCACTGTGCTGGGAACTTAGAAATCTTAAGAAGTCAATATTATTACTCCTCTCTTAGAAATGAGGAAACTGAGGCACAGAGCGTTTAAGACCGCACGACCTGCAAGTGGTAGAGCTAGGAATGCCCCCAAGTCCATCTGGCTTTGAAGTCTCTGTTGTTAACCCCTATCCTGCACTGCTTCTGAACTGTGCCCTTAAAATCCCCTGTGTGAACTACATTTTCATATACATAGAGTCTCATGTTCAAGATAAGGGAAACTTTCCCTGTGGAAGTATGGATTTTTGTTATGCACTCAGAGTTGCTCTCTTAAGGCAAGTGTGGTTGGGCTTAGGTTTGCTTGGCTTCTGCTCCTTGGCACTGATGCCTGTTTAAGCTCCTGTAATTCTCACTCTAAGACAGAAAAAACACTATTCATTTGAGCTTTCCCAGCTTCCTTTCAGCCCCCTCCCCCGGCTTGCCAAGGCAGATTCTGGCTTTCTCCTCCAATTCTAATTTAATATGAAAATGCAAGTAAAGAACTTATGTGACAATGTAATAGCCTGGGTATCAATTTTAAAAGATAACTAGAAAATCCTTTTATGTTTAGAAACTAAGAAATGTGCATTGAAATAACCCATAGGTCAAAGAAGAAAGAATGAAAATTAAAAACATTTTAAACTAGCTAGAGAAAATATACTACATATCAAAATGTGTGTGATGCAGCTAAAACAGTATTTAGAAGGCCATGTATAGCTTTACATTTGCATATTGAAAAGGACCTGAATTACTCTGGAATTACTTTGAGGGAATTGGATTGTGATTTTTTTAAAACTCTGATGCCCTCTGAGGCCAGACCCACAGCTCCCGCAGGACTCTGTCACCCAATGGCACCACTCATTTCTGTCTCTCAGAGTCCCTCAGCTGCCGCAAGGAGCAGGGCAGGTACTATGACCAGCTGCTGAGGGACTGCGTCAGCTGTGCCTCCATCTGCGGGCGTCACCCCAGGCAGTGCGCACACTTCTGTGAGAGCAAGTTCAGAAGCCCAGTGAACCTCCCTCCAGAGCCCAGGACACAGAAGACTGGGGAGGCTGAGACCAGGTCGGACAGCCTTGGAAGGTACCAAGGATCAGAGCACAGAGGCTCAGAGGCAGGACCAGGTAAGCCATCTGAGGTTGGTCTGCATGAAGTCTAAGGGTCAGAAGGGGTGGAAGGCCAGGCACCAGGCCTATATAAGGAGGGACTGCAAAGCAGGAAGTCCAGAGTCCAGGCAAAAGAAGCCAGGAGGCCATCACAGGACAGAAAAACATTTAGGCAAAATATCCAGAAGTCTGTGGACAAGAAGGAAGCAGAAGAAAACACCTGATCATTGAGACCCTTTTAACGGAGGCTGAATGAGCTCTTAAAACACAGGGTAGCAAGTAAGCAGCGGGGCTGACCTGTGAGCAAGATCTGATCCCACGGAGACTTCCTGAGGGTGAGGAGGAAAAGTACTACAGGATGAGCTTGCCGGAGGGGTTGGTCCTTTGCACGTGGTGAGAGGGTCCCTTGAACTAGGCATCTACTAAGTGCTGAGCATGGCAAAAGATCCGACTGTTCTCCTATAAAACCCCTCTGGGCTTACTACCTTGCTCTGTAGTGTCAGAACGGAAGGGACGGGAATGCCATGTGGACCCATAAGTACTTGAGGTAATGCTTACACGGCTCTTGGCCTGTCAGTGGAGAGGCAAGGCCTGAAGTTCCCAGGGTGCTGCTTGGCTTCTCTCCCTTGATCGCTTTCCTCATGACATCATTTCCACGAGGCCAGGCCCTAGTGCCAAGATGCCAACAGGCAGGCACATGGGCCCCGATAGCAGGGGCTGCCCAACACTGGGCAATCTGCTCGGTTAGACTGTTGTCGCTTACTCTTTTCTGTTCACTTGTCGGTGAGCTGTGACCATGTAACAAACAGCTTCAAACTCAGTGGCTTATGATTCCTCGGGGGTCTGGTGCTTGGCTGGCTCAGCTACAGGTGTTTCTGCTCCATGTGTCGCCCATCCGCCTCCTGGGAGCAGCTGGCGGGCGAGGCATATCCTTCTCGTGATGCGGCAATAGTGTAGGAGGCTCAGAGGAAATACACAAGGCCTCCTGAGGTCTAGGCTGGGAATGTGCATTAATCGTCGCCGCCACCTCCCACTATTCGAGTCACAAAGCCAGCCAGCTCCAAGGAGGGGGATCTCCTGTCCTCTTGGTGGGAGGAGAGGCCAAGAGTTTGCAGACATGGTGAGTCTGTGGCTGGTTTCAATCTATACCTACCTCACAGGGCTCTCATGAGGTCATGTGGCTTTGGATTTTGAGCACATAGGACCACGCCTGCACTTAAGGGTCCTGGCTGGGTAGAAAGAGCAGAATGTGGACCCTTTCCTGGGTGGGCTGTATTAGCTTCCTGTGGTCCTGTGACACCGTGCAGGGCTTACATCATACGAATGTGTCCTCCCACAGTTCTGGAGGCAGGAAGTCTGACGTCAAGCTGTCCGGGGCCGCGCCCACTCTGGTGGCCCAGGGAAGGGCCCTGCCTTGCCCCTTCCGGCGCCTGGGGCCCCACGCACTCCTGGGCTGCCGCAGCACGCCACTCTGCCTCTGTCCTCACATGGCTTCTCCACGTGTCTGTCTCCTCAGGACCCTTCTCATGGCAGGCAGGGGTCACCTGGATCTAGGATGGTCTCATCCTGAGATCCTTAACTTTTTGACACTCCCAAAGGCTCTTTATTCCCAAACAAGGTCATGTTTGCAGGTGCCAAGGAGGGATCTCTTTGGGGGGCCACCATTCAGCTCACTACACAGGGTTGGAGGAGGGGACCCACAGGGACCAAGAGCTCTGAGTTGGGTCCCCCAGTGGGAGGGCGCTGCCAGCCTTGGAGGCAGCCGGGACGCCACGTGGATGCGGAGCCTGGAGAACTTGGATTTCCTTGGCCTGCAGGGTGGCGGTTGCGGTCACAGGAGTGGAAAAGTTCCCCAGGGACCTGGAGGCATGAGGAGAGAAAAGGACTGAGGGGGACACCTACATGGGGGCTCTGTACCTGAAGGGGCAGCAGAGGCCCCACAGACATGCGGGGAAGGAGCGGCGGGGGACGTCAGAGCAGAGCCGGGAGGGCTGTGGGTTCACAAAGGCCGAGGAGGAGTTCTAGGAGGAGGAGATGGCACAACAGAGAGGGGTACAAATATCCGCCAGCTCTGGCCACAGGGAGGTCAGGGGCCCCTGTGAAGGGCCATTTTCAGGTGTCCCCAGGTGGAGGTGGCCCCGACCCCAGGAAACGGCCACAGGCAGGGAGCCCTGCCATCCCTGAGGCAACAGGCCAGGCCTCCCCCTACCCGTTCCCCAACTTCACCTCCTCATTTATCTGTCCCTCAACGTCTTTCTGAAAATGCCCTAATTCCAGTCGCTGGGAATGAGCAGGGGTCAGGGAGGGCAGAGCCGGCCTTTGTTCCCAGAGTCCAGGATGCCGGCCTGGGCCCCAGAGCCCCTCCGGGGGGTCACAGGCAGCAGGTCAGAAGCCGAAGGAGGAGGGTGTGGGGGAGCTGAGGAACGCCAGACGCGGGTGCGAGGGCTTAGCGGCCAGAGGACGGGCTCACGGGAAGCACAGTGGATGTTTAAGCACAAGAACAACGAACACCCAGGTTAATGGCTTGCTGGCCACCCTCGCAGGTGGGAAACGGCCATTTCCTCGTTGGGGTCAGCATCTCGGGGGCGGGGCGACCCCACCTCCCTCCCAGGAGCTGCCCAAAGTTCCCCTTCATCCCAACGAGCTGGACAGGCGCCCCGGCTTGGGTGCGTTCGTCTCAGGGCGCAGACTCTCTGTCCCAACTGCGCCAGGCAAGGTCGCAGGCGTGCGGCCCTCTGCCTCCGCAGGGCTGAAGTCGGGCCCTGGACAGAGGTCCCCAGCGAGACCCACTCGATAAGACGCCGGGGGCGGAGGTGACACGTGCCCCGGAGGTGGCGAGGGGCGGTTTGCGGCGCTGAGGGCGGCTTCCTTGGCCGACTGTAGAGGCGACGGGCATGGCCCAGGGCCGGGGAGAGGGCCCGGCCGGCGGCCCGCTCAGGGGAGGCAGCCCCGGGAGAGCGCGGCCTCGGCCCCAGGCCCGAGGCAGTGGGGCGCGGGGTGGAGGACGTGGCACCCTGGGAGCAGGCGGCACGGCAGCCGCGGGTCGCGCACACACGGAGGCGGCGGCGGCCCGAGAGCGCGGCTCAGACGCTGCCCGAAGTGAACCCTCGACGGGGCGTCCCCGGCGGGCAGAACGCGGAGGAGGGTGTCCAGCGTGCGGGGCGTCTTCCGCGCAGACTGGCGCACGAGGCGCGCAGCGGGGTCTCGCGAGGGCGGGTGCAACGAGCCCCCGGAGCCGGGCCTTACAGCGGCCGCCGGGGGACACACGCCCCGAGGGCCGGCTGCCGGGGCCTTGCGGGGACACTCCGCCCAGGCCGGGCGCCCCCACCGGGTACGTCCCACCTCGCAGGGGCCGGGCAGCAACGAGGGCGGGGAGGGCGTAAACGGAGGCCCGAAGAGGCCGGTGGGATGCCCGCAGCCACGTTCGCCTCCCGCGGACGTCCCGGGCGCCCCCGCTCTGCCCCAAGCGGCCTGGCAGCCCTGCCGGGCGGAGGGAACCGGCAGTCCGGGGAAGTCCTGTTTTTAGGTGAGCGATGGCTCTGAAGACAGTGAGAAAACGAAACGCAACCCAAACCAGCTTGTTTCCGAAGCGCCGCCCGCGAAGCCCCATGGGGTCCCGCCCGGGAGCTGCGCCTGCAGGGCCGGACGGCCCGACGCCGGGATGCAGGCCGCCTTCTGGCCCCAGCTTCGCACTGTGCGCCCCCGCTGCGGGGCTCAGGTCCCGAGGCGGCTTCGAGGCCGCGGGCCTGAGTGACCTTCCAGGTGGAACGGAGCAGAGCAGCGCAGACGCCCCCGCCCAGGACGGTGTTGGCGCCCGGTGTGGCCAGACCCAGGGGCGGAACCCATCCGGGTGGTGCAGAAGGAAGCTCGGGACGGCGGCCCCTTGAGCCGCGAGGGCTCTGTGACATCGCCGCCCCTCCGCCGGCCTCTAACACAGCTCTGCGAATGTGTGGATGCCCAGAGCAGCTGTGGGCTGTTTTCCTGTTTGGAGTAAAGGATACACAGAGATCATTACAAGAAAGAAAAAGAAGAAAGTACTTTTTATAATGCTTTTGGGCAAAAGTCTCCATCCCATCCCCAGCCGCCCAATTTCTCTTCCCAAGAAGCAGCAACGACTGGCGATCTCTTGTCCTTTCCCACCCATCCTTATCTACGGCACGTCTACATCTCCATATGCATTTCACACGGAGGTGGCCACCTCCCCATTTTCACTTAATCCCTCCTGGAGGCGGGTGCGGCCCAGACACCAGTACCCGCCGCGCCGTCTGAATGACTGCGGAGCCTCCCCTGCCGCGGGTGCAGCACAGCGCGTGACTGGCCGATGGGCCATCAGGCCATGCCGGCTTTTGCCGCATGACTACGCTCTAGTGCCGGCCTGCGTTTAAGGGCGGGGTGGTCCCTGTTAGTACGTCGCTGGGCCCGCAGGAATCAGGAAAGTGTGTTTTCCGTGTTGGTAGATGGCTCCAAACGGCACTTGGAAGAGGCCCCCGGCCGGGTGAGAGGTGCCTGTTTACCATGCCTTCGGGAGGTAGGTGGAAAGGGGCATCTTCTGTGGTTTTAACTGGCATTTGTCTTAGTCCAGGGCTTTGTAAACCGCCTCAGGCAGGAACTAGGTGCATTCCTCACAGGCAACCTTAGATCACAGGTCCGGGAGGAGTGACAAGAGAAGGCAGGACAAGTCCTTGGGCCCCTCCGGGCAGAGTCTCTGCTCTGGTTGTCATTGTGGCATCCAAAAGCCGCCAACAACCATTTATTATCTTGCATGGTTCTGTGGAGGACACGTCGCCTGCTGGTGTCACCTGGGGTCCCCATACGGCTGTAGGCACAAGGTGCTGGGGCTGAAGCCACTTGGAGCCCAGCTCTGACGCTGCGATGGGTTGGCCTCTCCCTCCCCAGGCAGCCTCTCCATGGCGGCTCAGGGCTCCCAGGAAAGCGCAGCAGCAGCTGCACTGCACGCTCCTGGTCACAGTGAGACCGGCACGGGGAGGTGGCTCTTTGGGCACCATCTCTAAACACTTGCTGCCAGTGTCAGAGCTGGGCTGGGTGTTAGAGTCCACGCTGAAAACCCCTGCGATATGCCCATTTCATCTTCGTCCTTGAATCACCAAGGCCATTCACATGTCCTCCTCGGCAGCAGTCCGGGAGCTGGGCATCCGTCCCTGGGGTGAAGGCTGCCGGCCCCTCCCCTGCTGACTCAGCCAGGCCCATGTTTTCATTTTATTCCAGAGGCAGATAGGAGCAGGGCAGGGAGCAGATGGAAAGAACAGGGAGCTGGGATTGTGGATGGTTGCATGGCTCCACCCTATGCCCTGTGACCTTTCCCTGGCCGCTCTCACCTTTTGGGCCTCAGTCTTTAGATCTGTAGCACCAGTGTGTGCTGTGCCCCACTGGGGGGTCTTGGCTTCCCCTCCCCATGGCCTCTCTGAGCTCTGAGCAAGGGACTCAAAGGTCAGTACCACAGGCCTGGGGTAGCACTACCGGCTCACCCAGAGCTCGCATTCTCCTTCTGTCAATGTCAGGGTGGCATGTGCCACTTTGTCGCTTTAGACAACTTGTGACTCTATGGAGCATATGTAAGGCAGAGGGGCAGCGTCCACCCTCACTGCCTCTGTGTGGCCAGCCTGGAGTCTGTCAGACCTGTTCCTATGTGCAGCTCTGCCCCTGGGAACGAGTGACTTTGAAACTCAGTTTTGCCATCTGAAAAATGGTACAGCCACCGTGGAAAACAGTCTGGCAGTTTCCCAAAAGGTTAAACATAGAGTTATCATCTGACTGAGAAATTCTACTCCTGGTGTATGTCCAAGAAAACTAGAAACACCCAACAAACACTAGCACACAAATGTTCATAATAGCAAAGGGTGGGAACAGCCCAAATGTCCATCTGCAATGAATGGATAAACAAAGGGGGTCTACCTCCACAATGGAATGCTGTCAGCCATAGAAAGGAATGGAGTCCTAACACAGAAACCACATGGGTGAGCCTTGAAAACATGTTGAGAAAGAAGCCAGACACAGAGGGTCCCATATTGTGTGGTTCCATTCATATGAAATGTCCAGAAAGCAAGCCTACAGAAACAGAAAGCAGAGTAGTGGCGCCAGGGGCCAGGGACAAGAGGTGGAAACCAACTGCCATAGGTACAGAAGAAGGTCTCCTCCAATTAGTGTGATGGTTACACAACCTTGTGAATATACTAGAACCCACTGAGTTGTATGCTGTAAAATGGTGAATTTGATGGTATGGGACTGTTACCTCACTTTCTAAGGGGGGTGATGGGTCCTCCTCCACAGGGCAGGAGGATTAAGGAGGCACCACAGAACGTGCCTGCATACAGCACCCCTGGCATATTACATATACATTCTATCAGCTCCAGCTCCTCTGTCCTTCCGTCCTGAGACCAGGGGCACCCCAATTCCAGGAGCCAGGAGGAATTTCAAGGAGAGGGCTCAGGGCTGGGTCTTCTCTGGCATCCAAACCAGAGGTTCAAGGGGTGCCCTGAGAGGTGGAGTGACCGGGGCCCCACTCCCCTGTCCTTCGGTTTGCACCTGCTACCCCAGACTGATCGGCAATGCTCCCCAAGGAGGACTCCTTATTGGAGGAAGGCCCAGGTCAGGATGGATGGAGACAGGCTCCCTGGACTATTGTCCAGCCGGCCACATCCCACAGCAAGGGGAAGTGGCAAAAAGGGTCACCTCCAAGGTGTCTGCCTCTGAGGTCAGGAGGAGTTGCTACCCGCCTGGGTGGAGGGGGCTGATTTCCTCCAGGACCCAGAGAGCACACCAGCCAAGCCAAGGATGAGCAAGGAGCCAGACAGGCCCATAGCAGGCAGGCCTGAGGCCCAGCCCTCCGAAGGGGCCACTGGGGGAAAGAAGGACCATAGGACATAGGACCATAGTCCTGAAGGGGGACACTTTGGAGAAGGGGACTGGGCAGTGACTGGCTGTCACCTCAGAGCCTCACCCTTGTCTTGCAGCACCCCCAGGACTGAAGCTGAGCGCCGACCAGCTAGCCCTGGTCTACAGCACCCTGGGGCTCTGCCTCTGCGCCATCATCTGCTGTTTCCTCCTGGCAGTGGCCTGCTTCCTCAAGAGGAGGGGGGACCAGTTCTCCTGCCAGCCTTCCCCAGGGCCGTGTGGGACACAGGCCAAGTCCTCCGAGGGTGAGCATGAAACCCTCCCCTCCCCTTCACACTGCTTGTGCGACAAGCTGGGGGCCACCCCTCTGTCCTGGCACTGCCCCTGCTTCTCAACGGAGAATGTTCGCAGCTCCTCCTGGAAGAGGTCTGGGCAAATATGTTTCCATCTTGGTGAAATCAGGTTCATACATCATGGCAAGAAGAGACAGGGCCCCCGAGGAAGCGTGGGTGTAGGCTGAGGGCCACCCAGTCGCCAGGGGCCCGTAGGTTTGCCACGACACAGGGCTTTCAGGAAAGCCAGGAGGAGGTGGTCGCCCCAGGGGTTTTGGGGGGCTGGCAGAGTGTCAGCCAAGGTGTGAAAGCCTGCTCCTGCCCAGGCTCCCCTCGGCAGAAGGGGGGATGGCCAGGGGCTCCTGGGGGGCAGCAGGGTGGAGGAGGGCAGGGCAGTCTGCCCCTGGAAGCGCTTCATGCTCCCCACCACCTAGCTGGCTGTCCTCTGGGTGCAGGGCAGAGGAGGAGGGGTCGGTGCTAAGGCAACGCACTCTCCCCACTCCCCGTTCGGCAGATCCCTGGATGGAGGCCGGAAGCGCTGCAGGCGGGCCGCCAGAGCCAGTGGAGACCTGCAGCTTCTGTTTCCCCGAGCGCAGGGCGCCCACCCAGGAGAGCGCGGGCGCGCCAGGAACACCCAGCCCCACGCGCTCGGGGAGGTGGGGACGCTGTGGCCCGACCGCGACCCGACAGCCCTGCGCGCGCGCCCCCGACGGCGGCCTTGAGGTCGTGTGCGCGCCCGCCCAGGAGTGGGGTCCGGCAGCCTGAAGCCGGAACGGGGAGCGGGAGACGCGGAGACGGGGAGCGGGAGAGACGCGAGGGTGGCGCTCCAGGGCAGGAGGCGGGTCGCTGCCGTCGCCCCAGGTCCCCGCTGCAGGTCGCCATCCCCGAAACACTCCCCGGCAGCCGCCTCCGCGCGTGTGGCCCAGCCCACAACTGCCCTCCTGTAGAAATAAAACCTCCACGCTGCCCGCTCCTCGCCGTCACTGGTGTGGGTCGCGTCTGCCCTCGGGCGGACCCCTGTCCTCTGCTCCAGGCCCCCCGCGACGCAGGCCGGGCGCCGGGTCTCCGAAGCCAGCGCGCTGCGGGCCCTCCGGGGGCCTGTGGACCTGTGCCGGTGGGGAGCGGCGGCCACCGGCCCTCCGCCGTGCGCCTGCAGGCGAACGCTAACGAAGGGCCCGCGGGGAGGCAGGTGCCGGAAGGACCCGCCCGGCTGGCCGACGTTGCCTTGACAATGCAAACGCCCCACCGCGCGTGCCTGCGCTGGTGCGCGGGCGGGTGCGCGGGCGGCGGGGCGGGCGGAGCCCGGGGCCGGTTCCCGGGACCAAGTCAGGAGCGTTCCCTTTTGCAACGGCGTCGATGACATCCAGCCTCCAGCCTACATTGTCAGTTACTCAGTATTTTTCTTTACACTCACCTCACCTCTTCCTCCACACCTACTTGAACCTCATGCACAATTTTATGGATTCGGACTGGTAACACTAAACAGCAATATCTGCGCACTCACAAATATTAGAAGTTTCGAATTATATATTTACATTTTTATTAGTATTGAAACCCCCTGTTCTAGTAGCATTTAAGGAACTATTTACACAGTACGATAAATGCATGACTACGTAAATCTAAGTTCTGTGCCACCCAAACTTATGCACACCTGTAACACATTTTGAGAGGTGTAGACAGGAGGCCTTGCTGCGCCACCTTTTCCTCTTCCACCACTGGTTAAAAGGCTGTATTAGCTTCCTGGGGCTGCTGGAACCGAGCACCACACACTGGGCGGTTTAAACACCAGCTTCTTGCCTTGGTTCTAGGTGAGACATCCAAAATGAGGTGAAGCAGAGAGGGCTCCTCCGAGGCCTGTGAGCAAGGATGCGCCCCAGGCTCTTCCTGGCCTGTGTCTTCTCCCTGTGTGTCCAAATTCTTTTTATAAGGACCCCAGTCACATGGGATGAGAGCCCACCCTGATGCCCTCATTTTACTTTGATCACCTCTGTAAGGACTCTGTCTCCAAATAAGGTCACATTTTGAGGGGCTGGGGTTAGGCCTCGACACATAGATTTTGGGGGACACAATTGAGCCTGTAACACAAGGCCCTCCCCCAGTCCACCTCTGCTTCATCTCTGTCCACAGGCAAGTTGGCTTCTAAAGAGTATCTGCCTGAGGCGTATCTGACCAACAGAGCAAATGGTACCACCTTGCTTGCAGATAGATTCCTACCACCACGCCTAATGCATGTAGCTTCTTACTACAGGATTGACCTAAAATCCTGTAAATGGCGTAGACATTCGTGCTTCGAATGTCAAGGCTTGTCTGAAAGGCCTACAGGTTTCTATTCCTTCTGTAGTTTCAGCTTCTGCTCATCTGACCCAGGGGCTCTGGGGGATGTTTCTCATCCTGGCGGAGACTTAGGGCGGCTGAAAACACAGGATACCGAGTGCGCAACTCCAGCTTCCATCAGACCAAAATAATCCCGGTTTTGTCAGTTTTTCAGTGGATCTTTTGTATAGGTCCATTTTTTTTACATTTTTTTAAGACAGGGATCCCTTGCTAGAAAAAACATCTGAAACTCTAAATACTAACCATTTATCCATATTCTTTATCCTGTTGGTTGTCTCCAAGATACATTCTGATTACGACTTGTCACAGCCTCGTGAAGCCAGGTTCCTGTCACTGCTCACCCGGGTGGTGCACCAGCCCCCACTAGCCTCCCTGTTCCCCTTTGTCCCCTGGCCCAGGGCTCAGCAGGCTTGTCTGAAAGGGACCAGATGGAAGCACCGCGGGCTTTGTGGACCAGGCAGTCCCTGCAGACAGCAGTCCAGCTGCTGTAGCAGCAGCACGGCCAGCGGTAAGCAAACAAAGAGCCAGACTTTTTGTAGTTACTGTTTGTAGTCCAACAACTTGCACCAGCTCCAAGAACTGACAACTTCTTGAATTGAAGTACTTCAGTAAGTCTGACAGAGCAAGCATGCCGGTAGTAACAGATGGGATAGTACCCACACACTGGCAATTTTCAAGGATAATTCTTAGCAATAGCAGTACACTCCCAACAACAGCATACTGTTGTCCCTCCACAATGAGAACTTCAGCTGGTTTCCTTTCTTCTGTAGCTCCTGATTTTTTTTCAGGTAAAACAATCTTTCCATCTGATATAGAATCAACAATATCCTGAAACTTCGCAGGAATATCAACTTGCTTCCAGTGCTCATTGTTTATCATTTTTCTCTCCTCCTGAAACCTGTTTACGTATTTATTAGCTTGGCTCTGAAGTGCTCCAAGTAACGACACGTTTTTTCTTCCACAGATCTGTTCAGTGTCTAAAATGAATGTTTCCATTACTCTAGAAAGTGTTATGAATTCCGTGGAATTTAGCTTCTCAAGAAAAACATCATTTATTGTTGACATAAGAAATCTGCCTGATCATGGCATATATCTCAGGCACTAAACAATAACTCCTGGGTATTATTTGCCAGCTTTCCTAGCTCTAAATCAATTAATTTCATGTCTTCATTGACTATGATAACCACACCTCCTGGAATAGAAGATGGTGATGTCTGCTCTTTGCTGGATGAAGAGTCAGCGGTACATTCTGGTTCATATACTGAATCAGTGCCACAGGGCTTGCTATTTGCAGATGCATTTCTTTGAGATGCAATGTCAGTTGCTATAGCTGTTAATTTACTCTCACTGAATGCATAACTTATAAACATGCGTTCACGGATTAAGTAAGCCACTTCTGTGTCCAGTGAATTATCTTTTGTGAAATCTCCTCCAGCTCTCTAGTCCTTTGTTTTTTTCAAGAACTGAGAGAACACCCACTATGAATGATATTTAATGTTGCCTTAACTCTCTGTAGGAAAATTATAAACTTAAAGAAAATATCCTTCAGCAGATCAAACCACTGAGGAACATTCTCATGTGCTCTGCAAGCTTCACAACACACTGTTTGCTCTGATGATCATTTCTTCACTAAAGATTTCTAAAAAATTAAGTTTCTTTGTTTTAGAAGTCCAAATACAAGAGATACTAGTCTTCCCTCTTCTAAAATTTGACAATTTCCAGTGGTCATTTTAAGTCACTGTGAGAATAAGTAGAAAATGCTGCAATCATTTTATCTATCAGTTTTTCTAAGTCACAAAGCTATGATTCCAGGACTCCAAAGCAGGTAGGACTGGCTCTGACAAAACCACTTGCAAAAACCAGTGTGGGGATGGATCTGGACCACCGGCTGCAGCTTGCCAACCCTGCCCTATTCACGGCTGCACTGATCTTTTCCCCCCAGCTTCTGTTTGGCATCATATCTTTTCCATCGGAAGATAATTTCTTTATAGTGCAAGTCTGCAGGAAATGGGTTCACAGTTTGTGCTTTTTGAAAAGGTCTTTATATCTTTTATTTTTGAAAGACATTTTTTCTGGGATAGACTTTGGGGTTGCCAGCTTTTCCTTTCAGCACCTCTAAGACGTTACCCCATTATCTCTGGCTTCATTTTTCAGATGAGACATCTGCACTCATTCCCATCTTTGTGCCTCTGAAAACTGTGCCCTCAACATTTTCTCTTCATTGTGCCTTTTCAGCAGTGTGAATATGTTGCAGTTAAGAGTTCTTGTTCTGCTATTTATCCTGCTGGGAGTTCTCTGAGATTTTTTCATTATTTAAAAAAAAAGTATTAGCCATTGTCTTCATCCCGGGCTCTGGTGCCTTATTGTTTTTCCCCCATTCCTTCTCTCAGTCTGGCTGTTTCTCTTGACCTTCACCGTCACCACCTCTTTCCTCAGCTTTGCTGAGCTCGCTGACGGGCCGGCCAGAGGCATCCTTTGTCCCTGTCACCCACTCTTCTTCTGGCATTTCCACTAGACCCTTCCTTAGAGTTCCCCTCTCTCTGCTGAGGTTCCCATGTAGTCATGCATGTGCTCCACATTCTCCATGAGGGCCTTCAATGTATTCATCTTAGTTATTTAAAATTTTCTTCCTAATAGCTTCAAACATCCAGATCATCTCTGAGTCTGGTTCTGTTGGCCGAGTGGTCCAGGCTGAGGGTTATTGTCACTTGCTCTTTTGTGTGTCTGTAATTTTGTATTGAATGCCAGACCTAGGTGGGACAGCAGGAGACTGAAGTCAGACGTATTTATGCCCAGAAATGAGCACGCCTTTTTCCTCACTGGCTTCCAACTCTCAGCATTACCACATTCTTAGGCGGGGGCTGAGCAGTATTCCTGCCCCAGCCTTGGCTTTCCACCCCCGAGTGGACCTCCGCCCCTCGGTGCGACTAAGCTGTGGTGGGGGGCTGTCATCGTGTCCCCTTGGGCTGTGTTCCTAGGCCAGGGAGGGAGATTGACCTGTGATCCCTGCGCCCCCTGAGCCAGGCCAGGGCCAGTTTCCTGTGCTCACCTGCAGTGGAGGAGATTGTCCTTTCGCCGCCCTCAATGGGTGTCCCGGGTACTCCAGTACCGAGGCCAAAGGGGCTGCTGCCCTCCCCCAGCCACTCCCCTGCGTCGTGCCTCCCTCCCCTTGCCACTTGGGTTTTAGGAGGGTCCAGTGGAGTCTGTGGAGAACCTTCAAGTGTCGGCCCCTGGTTGGCCCTTCTGGAAGTTGTACCCATGCATCAACCACACTCAGCCTTCAGCAATTCCTTAAAGCATTAGCGGTTCCTCTTACCCACATGCCCGCCGCTCTGCCTTCCCAGCGCTTGGCCACCGTGACCCCTCTGTCTGTGGAGGCGCTGCCTTCCTTAGCCTTCAACCCAGCTGGTTGCTCTGCAACTCCAGCCCATAGTTGGCCTCCAGAACAGATAGGATTTTGTAGATTATCTGGCATTTTATTGCTAGGGAAGGCGTGGTCCTCCCTCCGGCCTTACACTTGCTAGGTGGCAGCTGGAAGCCAGATCATTTTTTAACATCTCAATCACATGTCTCTTCACTGCCTAAATCCCTCCAGAGGGTTCTCAAGGTAGAATGAAGTCCCCACCTCTCCACTCCCGTGGTGTCCACTACCCTCCAGCCACACTCAGCCTTGCCCTCAGAGCTGCTCCACGTCTCACCCCTGCCCCAAGGTCCTTGCATCTGCTGTTCCCCTACCAGGACGCTCTCCTCCGTCTCAGGGCAGAAGGGCTGCTGTGTTCCTGTCGTGCAAGGTCCAGCTCAAAGGCTGCCTTCTCAGAGTCCCTTCCCTCTGTCTAGTTTCCCCTTTCCCTGATTTCTTAAAATTTCAAAAATCTCACTGCATCAGAGATGGTTTGGAATCTTCTCAAAATTAGTTTTTGGAACGAAGGAGGTAGAGAAGGGCGAGATCCTGCACCTGTGACCCCGGCCCTCAGGCCAGAATCCCGGCCTTCACAGAATGTCAGTTTCTGGAGGAAAATAGCTGTAAAAAAATCCCAATGCTTTGGCTATGCCTCAGACCAATTACATCAGATTCTTAAGGGGGTGCGGCCTGGCATCCGGGGGCCCCAGTGGGCAGCCAGGCTGGAGAAGCAACCCTCTGGGCCTAAGCTGAACAGGGCACCTGCCGCCTGCCTTCCACTCTCTGCTTCCCACACACAGAACAGAGGCGAGATCCCACATCGGCCTAGCAGCACACCCTGCTTTTCCTTCCTAGTTTTTTCTTGGCCGCCTTCTCATATGTAGACCAGTGAAAGGAAACAGTAGGTGTGTCCTAGGAAACTGATAAGACTTGCCACCACATTTTTCTTGCTGGTCAAAAGACAAATGGCAGATCCCAAAGTGTCCCATCTGGGCTTTGATGACATCTCAGGCTCGGAGGTTTTAAAGGCATTTAGAGCTCTTACTCCATGACACCCATTTCTGTGAGCATTTTCATATATTAACTTCTCTGAGGGGCACCGATGGCACCGTTTTACGGGTGAGGGCTGCCGGCGACCCACAGCCGAGGCCTTCCTAGGACTGTCCTCGGTGAAGAGCCACTGACCTGCCCTCCTCCCTCCTCCTGGGGATCCGTGACTCGGCCACGTGGCCCACCTGCTGGCCTGTCCGGCGCCGGGGCTCCCTGCAGCCCTGGGCGAGCCCTTTGTGAGGACCAGGCCCCAGCCTCCCCTGCGCTCAGACTCGCTGCCCTAGCCCCGTTGTGGGCCCCCAGAGCCCTCCTGGAGGACCTCCTGCCGCAGGCGCCGGGCAGCCTTCTTTCCTAGGAAACAACCTGCCACACCCACCTCCCCCAGAGGCTCAGACCCCAGACCCCGTCCTGCTGCCCGAAACCGACTGGTCAGGCCCTCTCTTCTGGGGGGACACTCTTTGTAGGTTGAGACCGTACCTCTTCGGGGCTCCCCCGCCAGCTCCTCCCGCTCAGAGGCCCCTGGAATCCAGGGCTGCTCCTTTCCCCTGGGCCAGTCCTCTGCGGGAAGTGAGTGCACAGCTCCTGCTGCCCTCGTGCCCGCTGCGGCCGGGCTTGGAGTCTGCTTGCCGTCACTCTTGACGTCTCAGGACCTGGGGCCCTGGGGCACTGCGCCTCTGCTTGGAACCACCATCGCCTGCCCGCCAGTCACTTCCCGTCAGAGCCCCCGATTCCATCGCATTGCCGAAGCACTCTGCACCCCCGTCCAGGGCTCAGGCTGTGTGAATACATCCGCACGTACTTCCCACCCTGCAGGCCCCTTCGGGACAGGGCCTGGCCCCTTCTTGCTCCCCATCACATTCCACTTGGATGCCCTCTGGCTGGGAGCCAGAGCCAGTGGGACAGCCATTTACTCACCGAGCACTGCGGGCCAGGCTCTGCATCACATGCTGTGGCTATGGACACCTGCATGGCTGTGGACACGTGCCCGGCTGTGGACACGTGCCCCTCCCCACTTTCAGGCACATTCTTTTATTGCGCAGCCCAAGACAACAGCTTTCTTCCCTCCTGCTCACCTGGTTTCTCGCCATCGCCCTCGGTCCGGATAATCGGGTTGATGCCGCTTGCCCAGCGAGCACTGCCCGCCGCTGCAGCAGAAGGGAGGCAGAGCCGGAGGACCACACACCAGTCCTCCAAGATGCTGCCCAGAAACTGTACCATTTCTTCCTTTTTGAAATGCAAGTATATTTGATCCATTCAGTGCTTATTGCTCCATTCCTGAGTGTCTAGTGGGCATACCTGGCAACGGGCAGGATCCCTTTAACTCCGATCCACTGGGGTTGGGCTACGATAGGTAAAGAGCTATGGGGAGGCTCCTGAACTTCACCTCCCTACCAAGAATGGAAACCAGAGGCAAAACTATTCCTGGGGACTTCAAAGATGAATGTCCTCACAGACTTGAAAGCAGTACAGAACAAGCTCTCACATTTCTGAGTAACTCACCTGTCGGCCCAGTGCTGTCTGGGGGCTCGTAGGGAAGGCGGCCTCAGCAGGGGCCATCAGAGAGGCAGTGTCTTGACTGGAGTGAATTGCCCGGCCCCACCACTCATGCGCAGCCACTGACCTGGCCGATACGTCTCTTCCTCCAATCCGTAAGGCCCACCAATGCAGGGCACCTTACCCAGCACCAACAACAGCGGGCTTCACAGGAAAGCCTCAGGGTTGCACTAATTCTGTGTTCTGCTACGGCAGTCTACAGACAGACTGACAGTTTGCTGACTGGATCTGATGAGCAGGAAGCAGCAAATGCTACAGATCACATCGAGTCATGGGAAGTCACCAACAGCTTGAGAAGATGGTCAAGGACTTGGAACAGGATTGAAAGTGAGGGGCGAGATCTGCTTAGGGGCAGAGCCCTCAAGACAGAGACTGTGAAGATCTGTGTGCACACACGCCCACCACCTCGACAAAGGATGCGCTCAATGACGGGGAACAGAAGTGTACGTCTGGTACATGTCAGCACCCCTGCTTGTCAGACCCATGAACTAAACAGCCATCAGGACAAGCGGGGTAAAGTAGGCTCATGGTCACACTCGCCGTGACCAAGGCCCCCAGGTTGGCTATGGCTCAGTGCCTAACAACAGAGCCCAGCACCAAATCCCCGGGATGGGGCTTCCTAGGAGGCAGGGTGACTGCACTGGCCACTCCACGACGGAGAGAACAGACTTGTCTTCGCTGGAATTAACCCTTATTCTGGGCATGATTTGCTTGCCCTGCCGCCGCCACCACCACCACCACCACCACCACCACCACCACCGTCGGGATGTTCCACACAGCACTGCTTCTGGTCAGGGAACCCAATTCACAGCAGAGCACACCCACAAGCAGTGGGCTCGCACCCGCGGACGGCCTGCTCTACTTACTGCCCTACCCGCCGCCTGGAAGCAGGCAGGCTTCCTGCAGACTTGCTGTGGCGAAGGGATGGGGCTGTCTTCCAGGAACTGGAGGCATTAAGTGGTACTGACTGTGCCCAGCCAGCACCTCCAGGTCTGAGGGTTGGCACTTTTTAGTAGTATATTTAACTAAATTGCCAACTTTTCTTAGTCCTGTCCTGAAAACTGGGCTTTGCCAGTTGGAGGTCTCAGACTCCAGGACACCACATGGGTTCTATTAAAGTTGAAGGGCTGGCTGCACTGCGATACGGGAGGACTAGGCCTGGAACCCAGAGGGATTCTCTGCCGCCTCTCGGTGTTTCTACGATGGGCTATGAAGTATCTTGTGACCTGAGACCCAGGAACGGACGCTTCAGAAAGGAAGGTCTGGGTTGGCCTGGTGAGGAGCAGCCGAGGGTGGTTCCCGGGCAGGAGGAAGTCTGCGCCGCCAGAGAACCAAGGGCCATGCTCGTCTTGCCCGCTTGCAGACACTGCAGTCGTCACCTGGACGCTCACTACAAGTGCACCTCCTGCACCACCTCCCGGGCCCTGTGATCTACCGTGGCAGGAGCTCCTGCATGTGCAGCAGGGGTCTTCTAGGACATCAGTCTGAAGGCTCATGGTTGTCCTGAATCCCAGATACGTCACCACCCTGCCCACGAGAGGAAGAGGCTCAAAGCAGCAGTGGGCCACTCAGGGAAAAATGAGGAAACGCAGGGCGCACGGCCACCTGCCGCACCAGCACAAACCCCAACTGCAGCTCTGGCTGCTGAACTCGGGGCTTCCGTCTCAGCAAGGCCTGCCCTGGATGGCGTCCACAGGCCGGGCCTCTCACCCCTGCTCCATCTCACTGCAGCTGTCGCGAGTAAGGGGAGAGCCAGCTGACTTTCAGGACAAAATGTAGCTTTATTATGACAGAGGAAAGACTACAAGCCAGTAAGAGGGGAAAGAGACAAACAGTTCCTCAAAACGACAGGTAAGGGGAGGTGTAAACATCTTGGTAGTAGAACACACAGCACAGTCACTGGAATCTTTTTCTTACAACTTTTGTTTTCAAAGTTATAGTAAATCAAACAGCCACGTGAACTGTCAGAAGAATGGCCACTTTACCCCATGAAAGCAAATGCACCGAGCCCGACTAGCGCCACTGCAGATGCAGGTGCTGCGAGAGGCCTGGCGCAGAGGCTGCAGCCCCATGGGTGCCCCTCTCCTGGGAACACCCTTCAGCCACCTCAAGGCGGGCAGTGTAGTCCGTTTCACGGGGACCGCTGAGGGGACAGCCGGCATCTCAGGAATACAGGTTGTTTTCATTACGCTGGGGAGGGGGTCACCGACGACTCCTCAGTGGTCAGATGCGCTTGGTAATGGACTCAACACCTACACAGCGGTGGTTATGAGGAAACAAGAGAGGCTTTTTCCTGAATTTGGTAACTGGATAGAGAGTCCAAAGAAAAGAAATTCCCAAACCTGTGCACTCTCTTGTTCCTAACAAGGCAAATCAAGCACACAGGGTGCGGGTGGCCGGCCGGGCACAGGGCTGGAGCCTGCGGCAGAGAGCTACGTGCTCAGAACGCCAGGGCCAAGGAAACAGAGAATTAACATGGGTACAAAAGTTTAAGATAATGTCTACAGAAGAAAAACATGGCCCCAGTGTTCCTCCAGCCCTCATGTAGCTGAGCCTCTGAACACCAGCAAAGATGGGGAGGGTGCAAGGGAGGACACAGGTGTGGGGACGCAGGGCTGGCCAGGCCACACAGGTCATCTGCCAGAAAACCCCAGGCCAACGTGCTCGCTCTGTCCCCACTGCATCTAGGATGTGCCAGGAGAGCAGGGAGGCTGTGAGGTGGCACGCGGCAGGAAGGGACAGGCCAACGTCAGCTGATTCTCCTTTCCACAGATTAATTCCTTTAAAGAGACAACACCTCTCCCAAAAAGAACCCTTCATAGCACAGTCACACACAGAACTCAGGCTCATGGGACTACTTCTGAAAATCTGCACCCATCCACCCTTCTCTGGTAACACCTATTTTAAAACATGTTTTCTTTAAATACAGAAATACAACTGAGCATGATCTGGGCAAGTGCTTGGAAAGCTCTACCACTAAGGAGTGTGTCATACATGGTGCCTCTGCAGGACGGCTCCTGCTTCACATTGCTTCATGCACCTAACGCCTTCCACACCTAGTAGCAGCTCTTCAGCTCCTGCGGCCACTCTCCCCGCTCCCTAACTTAACCAGTCAGCAACCCAGATCTGGCCCTACCTGTTTGTGTACGGCCTGTCAGCTAAGAATAGTTCACACATTTTTAAAGAGCAAAAAAATAAAAAATAGCCTAACATGTTGAAATTCAAATTTCAGTAACCATAAAGTTTTATTAGAACACAGCCCTGCTCATTTGTGTGAATTATCTGCGGCTGTGGCTGAGACCATCTGGCTCTTTGAAAACCACGTGCTGGCCCAGAAATAGAATGATTCTGTTCTTCTCCAGGAACTAAAATTCCACAGGCTGGGCTCCCAGGACAAGTGCTGCTTTTTTCACAAACTGTATTAAAGCAGCTTTTCCTCACCCACGTCTCTGGCTTGTAATTTCTCAGAAACAGATAAAACAGTCTAAGTTTGGGTTTAAATATAGACACATGCAGGGTATCTTACAAGAACAACGCCCAGCATTCCAGCTTCCCCACAAGCTCAGTCACAAGGGCAGCGGTGCCCGCGAGGCCACACAAGGGCAGCAGAGGCCCTCGGCCATGAAATGCGGTCTCCACAGAAGCCACCCCAGCCTCTACCCACACGACCCAGCAGCCGCAGGGGATGGGATGGCGGCCAGAAAGAACACAAGGAGGAGAACAATGAGACCACCAGAAAATGCTTCATTTAGTCAAAACATCAACAGGAGAGAGACAGGTAGATTCTGCTCTGCAGCGTCCACCCGCTTTAACCAGGACACGGGTGCTGCCGGGGGGCGGGGGGCAGCAACGACAGCACCACTGAAAAGCAAGACTCACTCTTGGGAACAAAGGAAAAACGATCTACATTTCAGTATAAACTCAGTAACTCATTCACATTACTGCAAGTACATTTATGAAATTCACCATTTGTGGAAAAAGAGAGAAGGGGTGGGGGATAAGAAAATGCCTATTTCTAGAAAACCGAGAGGGAACGCCTCGCTGACGCTTCCACATGCAGCTCGATGCTAAGTTATCTGCAGAACAGACGTGCCTGGAAACCCAGTTACTGTCTTCAGGTCCGTGGGCTCTGGGAGGCCCTTCCGACAGCACAGAGGCTGAGCTCCACACTTAACTACAGAGAGACGTGTGCAAAGTCCTTGCATGCTGTCTCCTCCACTTTACTGTTTTAATGGACCCATGCTTTTTAAATGGGCTGGCGCCCTTTTAGACTCTGCAGCCGTGCAGTGGAACGAAGCACCAGGGCAGGGCTCCCCCATGCCCCCATCGCCCACATGAGGAGCCCAGGAGTCCTGCTGGTGGCGTGTCTCCTCTGCCCACCACGAGGGCATGCCCGTCGTTCCACTTTTCTGTCTGTTCTGCAGCCCCCAGAGCCATCCTGGGCCACGCCAGTCTATTCAGATGCTGTGATGCTGGGCACTGGCTACGGCCCTGCCTTGGGCCGATGCTCTTCTGCGTGGGCGGTGGTATCGTGACGTCGGGAGGTTGGGATCATTTGGAGACAGTGGCCGAAGCACCACCTTTACTTTTCCTGACCAGCTGCAGATAAGGCTACTCGTATTCCAGGAACTGCTTGTGGTAGAACAGCAGGTACCTGAGGACAGAGAGAGCGCACTTACACACTGGTCATGGGAGGCTGAGGCTAACCGGCCCTCCCCAGCCAGACCTCCTGCACCAAGGCCTCAGCACACGGCTGCAGTCTCACGTGTCGGGGCTCTCGGGCCCCGAGGAGGAGGGTCCTCAACGAGGTAGTGGCGGTGTCCCCGCCTAAGGCCCCTGCACACCAGGAAGCTCAGCCCTCGGAGCCGGCAGCTCCCCCCTATGACTGCTGCGTTCTTTGTGTTAGAGCTATTTTGGTAAGTTTCCGGCAGTGGGTTCCAGTCTAAATCTACCCTTTCCACTGCCACAGGCTGTCCTCAAACACAACCCTCTCACATGGACTCCCAAGGCCCCCCCCCCCCCGACATGGCTGGGCATGCGAAATCCAGATGCCTGGCAGGGCTCACGGCAGCTCATCACTGGAGCCAGGAATCCTACAGATGGTCTCAAAGCGAGGCCTCAGTGAAGCTAAAGGGTAACGAGGAGATGGGAAAGAGCAAAGCAGGTGTTAGGGGGGCTGCTGCAGAAGCAGGGTGCCGGGCCGGGGATGCCCTCCTATCCAGTGAGCGACCGAGGCTTGTCCAGAATAAGCCTCATCACTTCGACAACAGAAGCGAAGAGCCTTGAACTGTCCCAAGCACAGCCGTGGCCTTGGGCTCTGCAGCCCACGCAGAGAAACCGGCTGCTGCCTCAACGCACCCCTCACTGTCCAGCACATCCTCGATGCTGGCCTTGGTGATGATGGCGTCGTCACACTTGAACCACTGGTCCTTGTGCTGCCGGATGAAGCTGGTGTAGTGGCCACTCTCCAGGGTGCCTTGGTGGTTGACTACCGCGAACAGGGAGTATCTGCTCCGGGAGGAAAGGGGAGAGAGAGCAATTAATTTACCACCACCAGAAACCAGTGAGAAGCCTGCACAGTGAGGGGTAGCCCACTGACCCCAAATGGTGAAACCCCAGGGGTCAAAGGTGATGCATCAGTGAGGGGTGGAAAGAAAGGGCCTGCCTGGCCCCCACTCAGCTCTCGAGCTGCTTCGCTGGAACCACATTTAGTGGAAGTGGTGACAGCTCTCGGTGTTGGGAGACAGGGGGCCACTCTCCCCTTTGGTTCTTTCTACCATACCAAGGGGAAAGTGACGGCAAGGTCAGGGGCCAGGAGGCCCACAGTTCAGACACTGAGCTTCCGCTCTAGGACTGCAGTGGCCAGGCTGACCTGGGTCAGGGGTCAGGATGGAGCGTTTAGGGTTCAGGTGAAAAGACCCCTGCTAACAGGGGTCTCAAGTATTTTCAACAAGGGCCAAGGGGCAGCAAGACAGAAGGCCAGTGGCCAGTCACCACCACACACAGATGCAGTCACCTCCCTGGGACACACCGGCGGGCCGCCCCTGCCCCATGCTGCACCCCCACCCGGAGAGGCCTGTGCACGCCCACAAGCCACCACTTACTTATTATCATTACTGAGACTATCTGGTGGCTGCTGGTACTGCCCATTCATTCTGCTCTCTTTGCTGTAACAGACAACAAACTCAGCATCTCGTAAAATCATTAACCAAAGAGCACAGCTTGCAAGAAAATGCCAGTATTCCTGGGGGCCCACCACACCAGATGCTGCACTGGAGCCTTACAGTGCTTTCCCGTTCTTCCAGCCACCCTGCCTCCCAGAAGGTCATTCCCGGGCCTCGGTGGGGAGCCGAGGCTCAGGCTGGCAAAGTGAACTGTGCAGGGCACCCCTCCTGCAAGGTGCAGAGCCAGAGCCGGCCCAGACCTCCTGGCTACACCGCCCAGCAGGCTCCCTGAGGACGCGCCGCCCCGCCAGTGCCTTCGTCTTTGGCCACCAGCTTGGGGTCACCTGCAGAGTGGCCTGGGGAGCCAGTATGTCCATCGGTAAGTGTATGATATAAAGATCTGAAACTACAGAGGCAGAATCCATAACTGAAAAACCAACCATGCTTTATCTGTATCCAACGGCTCGCCAGCTGAAGCGCAGCCTCCTCCCTGGGGCCCCACCTTGATGGCTGCTACAGGAGAACCCAAAGCTGGGACAGCGGGTGGGGACCGGCTCAAACTGAAGTGTGTCTTGGGTTAAGATGAGGGTAGTGACTCGGTCCCAGCAGCTGTGGCTACAGCCACCTTGTCAGGGACCCAGTGCCGTCACTGACCACTGGAGCCACAGCCCTCCCGACCCAGAGCTGAACAAGCCCCGCCATACCTGGACGCCATGAAGGGGGTCATGTCCAGCTCCAGGGGGAAGGACACATACGTGGTAATCTTCCGCCTCAGCTTGGCTGAGTGTTCAAATCGCTGCAGGGGAAGAGGAGACGGGGGAGGAGGGAAGCTGTGGGCTCCCCCACGGTGCCTGTCTGCACTCCCCAAAGAGGGCTTTTCGGTTACGGTACCAATCCACATAAATCTAACTGAAGAGGTTCAAGTCAAGTCTTGAAATGATGTGACTATTCAAAGTGATAAACACCAAGTGTACAAAGAAGTCACCTCGGAACAAAGTGCAAGGTGGCAGAAAACAGAATGAACACCCGTAGCATCTGGGAGCAAAAGTGCACGTACGGTTCCCTTCACCAGACAAAAGACGCTCCTTTGACTAAACCAGGGCCACCAAACTCAGCCAGCCAGCCAGGGATGTTTGGTTCGGGTTTGTTTGTTTGTTGTTGGGTTTTTTTTTTAACATTTTTAAAGGGGCATAAATGGAACAAAAACATGAAACAGAAATTGTATGTGGCTGGGAAGCCTAAATATTTACTATCCGACCCTTTACAGAAAGAGCTTGACGATCCCTGGACTAGATCATCATGTGAAGGGTTTGCTTTTCAGTAAAAAGAAAGCAGGTTGACGTGGGGAGGATGGGGGCTCAGTAGGAACAGCAAACTTCCCTCCCCGCCCCTGGCAGAGCGTCTGCACCTGTCACTCTAAGCGATGACATCGCTCCCACAACAAACCTCCTCAGTAACAGAGGGCGCAGAGCTGAGACTCACCACCCTCACTGCCTCAGCCGAGTCACCACGGTCACAGAATGCTCCCTGGACACCCACCGGCGGGCTCTAAGTCGGCCTGGGGACTAAACACCGAGACAGCCACTGGAGTCTGTTTCCTGGAAAACTTACTTTGAGATGAAAACAGGCCACAATGGGCAGTTTCTTCATGGTCAGTTGTTTAGTGGACTCCTGGTAGCTATGGCAACCACTGCACTTGATCTTGGCACTGCTTCCCAAGTGCTCCGGTCTGGTGAATCTATGGTTTAGAAAACATGTTTTTAGAAAGAAGATGGCTGGGGTAAGAGAGGAAAAGGAAAGAAAAGAGTTAACTTTATCACTTTTAACAGGTCAATTTCCCTACTAAAACCACACAAACTATTTCTTCATCTTTTCAATTTATCAACTTTAATAAAAAATTTTTTCAATGAAATCTGGTGAAACAGTAATTTTCTAACTACCATAAGACCCAGCAACTGAATTTTCCCCAGAAAATGAAAACGTGCATTTATACTAAAATTGTGCACAAATGCTTTTTAGCAGCTTCATTCCTAAAAGCCCCAAACTGGACACAACCCAGATGTCCTTCAGCGGGTAAATGACTGAACAAGCTGTGGTACATGACACCACAGGTACTAGTCAGTGATAAAAAGGAACTACTGGTATAATACGCAACCTGGATGAACCTCCAGAGGATGATGATTAATGAAAAAAGCCAGTCCTGAATGGTAACATGTTATATGATCCCATTTGCATAACATTATCAAAATGTGCAATTTGCAGAAGTGGACACCAGATCCCCCTGTCAAGGTTTAAGGAGGCAGTAGTGGTGGGAGGGCAGAGGTGTGGCTGTGAGGGATCTTGGTGATGCAAACGCCCTGCATCTCATCAATATCCTGGTGGTTGTGTTCCATACCCTGGTTATGAGATGGAAAGAAAATTTTGTAAGATGTTTCCACAGGGGGAAACTGGGTTTTTAAAAACTACATGGGACCTCTCTGCATTTGCATTTTCATACATGCACCGGACACTACAATTATCTCAAAATAACAAGACTAATTAAAAAAAAAAGACGTTTGGAGAAATGGTGATTCTCCACTGACGAAGCTCCATCACAAGACAGAACGGTCACCCTGGGAAGGCCAGAAAGCATTTCTGGCACAGGCATAGCTACCAAAGATAAAACCGATAAAGCAGATGTTTCCAAACAGTTCATGCCGGATTTTTAAAGCTTAAAGCTGAAAAACAAACAGAAAATTCAATCTTCACAATGGGGTTTGGGCATCCTGGCTTATTCCTGGGAACCATCTTCTCACAGCAGGGCCAGACAACGGCCTCTGAACAGAGCTGGCCCTGCTTGCCCAGTAGGCGCCCGGAAGCGAAATGCGAGAACAGGTAGGCCTGGTCGGGGAGGCAGTCCGGGGTGAGGCAACCAGGCGGGCTCACTATGACCTGCAGGACTAGCCTACAAATGCAATCAGCAAAATCCAAGTGTGGGAAATTCTGTGGACAAATGACCCTGTCTTTTCAACACAGAAATGGCAAGAAAGAAAAGCACAGACTTATGAGAACAACCAAGCAAACTTAACATGTGGACCTAGTCTGGATCCTGACTTGAACTAACTGTAAAAAAACAGCTTCTAAAAAATAGGGGCAGTTCGACATATCCCCCTGGGCAAGGGAAACAAAAGCAAAAATGAACAAATGGGACTATATCAAGTTGAAAAGCTTCTGTACAGCAAAGGACACCATCAGTAGAACAAAAAGACATCCTACAATATGGGAAAATATATTCATAAATGATGTATCTGATAAGGGGTTGACATCCAAAATATACAAAGAACTCACGCACCTTAACAAACAAAAAGCAAATAACCCAATTAAGAAATGGGCAGAGGACATGAATAGACACTTCTCTAAAGAAGAAATTCAGATGGCCAACAGGCACATGAAAAAATGCTCCACATCACTAATCATCAGAGAAATGCAGATTAAAACCACAATGAGATATCACCTCACACCAGTGA
>JAQQAC010004778.1:391204-430471 GCA_029783875.1 Phataginus tricuspis | reverse complement strand
ATGTGGTCTATTCTGGAAAATGTTCCATGTGCACTTGAGAAGAATGTGTATCCTGCTGCTTTTGGGTGCAGAGTTCTGTAGATATCTGTTAGGTCCATCTGTTCTAGTGTGTTGTTCAGTGCCTCTGTGTCTTTACTTATCCTCTGCCTGGTTGATCTATCCTTTGGAGTGAGTGGCGTGTTAAAGTCTCCTAGAATTATTGCATTGCTGTCTATTTCCTCCTTCACTTCTGTTAGTATTTGTTTCACATATGCTGATGCTCCTGTGTTGGGTGCATATATGTTTATATTGGTTATATCTTCTTGTTGGACTGACCCCTTTATCATTATGTAATGTCCATCTTTATCTCTTGCTACTTTCTTCATTTTGAAGTCTATTTTATCTGATACAAGTACTGCAACACCTGCTTTTTTCTCTTTGTTGTTTGCTTGAAATATTTTTTTCCATCCCTTCACTTTTAGTCTGTATATCTTTGGGTTTGAGGTGAGTCTCTTGTAAGCAGCATATAGATGGGTCTTGCTTTTTTATCCACTCTGTTACTCTGTGTCTTTTGATTGGTGCATTCAGTGCATTTACATTTAGGGTGATTATTGATAGATATGTACTTATTGCCATTGCAGGCTTTAGATTCGTGGTTACCAAAGGTTCAAGGGTTGCTTCTTTACTATCTAAGAATCTAACTTAACTTTCTTGTTAAGTTATTGTGAACGCCGTCTGATGTTTCTTTATCTCTCCCTTCCTATTCTTCCTCCTCCTTTCTTTATATATTAGGTGTTTTATTCTTTGCCTTTAGTTGGTATTTGGATGGTCTGCTTTCTTTGCTATGCTTTTATTTTCTCTGGTGACATCTTTTTAGCCTTAGGGGTGTTTCCCTCTAGAGCAGTCCGTTTAAGATATCCTGTAGTGGTGGTTTATGGGTGGCAAACTCTCTCAACTTTCTTTTGTCTTGAAATTGTTTAATCCCTCCGTCATATTTAAATGATAATCGTGCTGGATACAATATTCTTGGTTCGAGGCCCTTCTGTTTCATTATGTTAAATATATCATGCTATTCTCTTCTGGCCTGTAAGGTTTCTGTTGAGAAGTCTGATGACAGTCTGATGGGTTTTCCTTTGTAGGTGATCTTTTTTCTCTCTCTAGCTGCCTTTAATACTCTGTCCTTATCTTTGATCTTTGCCATCTTGATTATTATGTGTGTTGGTGTTGTCTTCTTTGGGTCTCTTGTGTTGGGAGATCTGTGGGCTTCCGTGGACTGTGAGACTATTTCCTTCCCCAGCGTGGGGAAGTTTTCGGCAATTATTTCTTCAAAGACACTTTCTATCCCTTTTTCTCTCTCTTCTTCCTCTGGTACTCCTATAATGCGAATATTGCTCCGTTTCGATTGGTCACAGAGTTCTCTTAATATTCTTTCATTCTTAGAGATCCTTTTATCTCTCTCTGCCTCAGCTTCTTTGTATTCCTGGTCCCTGTCTTGTAATTCCTTGATCGTGTCTTGAACCTGATTCAATCTGCTGTTGAGCCCGTCGATGGCTTGTCTCATTTCTGCATTATCTTTCCTCACTTCCCTCACTTCCTCCCTCACCTCTTTCACATTTTTCTGTAGATCCGTCAGCATGGCTATGACTTTTATTCTGAATTCTTTTTCTGGAAGACTGTGCATGTCCATTCCTTCAGCTTCTTTTTCTGGGGTGGTGTTTGTCTGAAGCTTTGTCTGTATCATATTCTTCTGTCTTGTCATGACTATAGAATTGGTTGTTGGTAGCAAGGAGAGATAAGAAAGGAGAGAAAAGAAGAAAAAAGAAATTTCTACTAATAATAAAAAAGTAAAAGGAGAGAGAGAGAAAGGAAAAGAAAAGAAAGAAAAAGAAAAGGCAGCAACACCTAAAAGAAAACAGCAACAACAACAAAAAAAAACCAAAAAAAACACCAAAACGCCCACCGGGGGTGGTTTCTGTGTGAATGCTGTAGGTGGCGCTATTGCTCCACCATTCCAGAGCCGCGGCCACGTCGCTCCACACGGCCCTTTAAAGCTGTGGCCGGGTGAGAATGAATGGGAGGCTGTTAAAAGAGAGGGAAAGAAAAAAGGAAAAGAAAGGGGAGAAAAAACAATAACAAAAAACAACAACAACAAAAAAGCCACTGAGAGTGGGTTCCGCACGAGTGCTGTAGGTGGCGCTGTTGTTCCACTATTCCAGCGCCACTGTATAGTTCTGGCTGGGGTGGGAACAATGGGAAGCTGTTGATCTCCGTGGGGGTCTCAATGGCAGGCACCCTTTCCCAGTCGCCAGTCAAGGGGTCCAAAGCTCCCCAGGACTCCCAGCGTGCTGGGCTCAGTTTGTGGGGCTATCCAGCCCCTCTACTGAGCTCCTGTCTCTTTAAGACCGCTGAGGTAGAGCGCGCGCTTTTCTTCCCTTTTTCTCCTTTCTTTTTCCTTCCGGGAGCCTGCCGCGGGCAACTTGCACGTTCCGGGCTGGGACCCTGTGCCCTCTGTCTCTCCTATCTCCGCTACACCACAGGCTGTGTGTCGGCGACCCCGGCGCAGACTTCCACTCCCTCCCGGCTCTGAATCCTCTCCTCCCGCTGGAGCGCTGGGGTAGAGGAGCGCTCGGTCCGCTCGCGGCTCCCTACCTTACCCGCCTTGCCGGGACTCCCGCCGGAGTGCTGGGGTGGAGGGGCGCTCTGGTCTCGCTGGATCGCATTTCCGTCCCGCCTCGCTGGGTGCCGAGTCCTCTGTCCAGAGTGTCTGGCCGCTGGAGCTCTGGGGGGCGGGGGGAGCGCTCGGTCCCACCGGGTCGCCGCTCCATATCCCATCCGCCTCACCGGCTGCCAAGTTCTCACAGGTGTAGCTGTACGCTGTGCACTTTTCTGTGTATTCTGGTCTCTCTTTTAGGGATAGTTGTATTTGCTGTATTTTCGTGAATAAATATAATGTTGGGAGGAATTTTTCTGCTGGTCCGTTCACGTCGCCATATTCCCGGAAGTCAGCACACTGCTTTTCATGACAATATTTAGAAATATTTTTAAAAATTTACACCAGTGCAGTGAAAAATGCTCAGTCAAAAGTAATCTTCTGATGTTTTCTCACTTTTTATTCTTCTGGAAGTTTCTAATCATTTGTTATTTTCTCTTCCCATGTGTAGTGCCTGCATGTTCAACCACAAGAGCTTCCAGACCCCATCTCTGCCAAACTATACCACCTTCCTGCCAGAAGAATGCCAACAAAACCTGCTTCAGCGCTGCCGGATGTGAGACTCTGACTTCAAATTCACATAATTATAAAGAAAGGAATCATGGTAGGAAGAGGGCACCCAGCCCGCATGCCTTCTCAAGTATCTATCAACGCCTCCCTCCCCTCCCCTTTGGAGAACACCAAGCCTGGGGGGAGGCAGGGCCCACCTTCCCTTTATGGAGTTCACCACAAAAGCCAGGTATTTGCGGTCCCGCCCACCAGCAGCGAGGGCGGGAGCTGACAGCCTGCTATCTCCTAACCAGGACTCTGCATCTGAACAATCATTCTGTGGAAGCGGCCGGGGGGGAATACCTGTCTTGCAGGAATAGCAGCTTAATAGCACCAGGACAGTGAGCCCAGCAGCAGGCTGCGAGCTTCCGGATGTTGGTCGCCAAGCCTCTTGTGGTTACTGCTGTTTGCTGAGCAGGGTTCTCCTTCACCTTCCTGGGGACTCTATGAACCACCCCCGTATCCCTTCCTGCTTAAGGTCCCCAGAGTCAGTTTCTGCCATTTGCAACCTTACAAGGACTCTCACCCAGAAAATGCAGGCAGCACTCACTGTCTGTCACTGTGCCCGGGGCTACAGGGGGACACAAGGGCAGCTGGAGACAGTCTCCTCCCCTGAAGAGGCTGCACTGCCACCCAGACTGAGACCACAGGGCTGAAACTGCAGCACAAAGCTACTGCCAAGTTCAGGTGTACCACGACCTGGCACAGAAAGGACCAGGGAAACCCCAGGAAGCAGCTGGCTTTGCCAAGTGGGGCCACAGGACTGAGAAAGCTCTCGTGGTTCCACTGAGTCCACCTCCTCTAGGAAGGGTTCCGGGGCACAGCGGGAGCTCTCCCCCAAGGAGGCCCCCAGGGGGCGACAGCCACTGACCCCCCCACAGTTCACACCGCATCAAACACTGACTCGTCTATAGCTTCAAAATCACACGTACCTCACGTTCCTCCCATCAGCTTTCTAATCTATCCTCAATATAACTTCAAACGGACCCTTTGCTGTTAATAAAAGCTGGACACAAACACACTCCACCTTTTCTCAGCCACTTGGGTGCTGATTTGGCACCACACCAGTCCTGCCCACAGGCAGCACCCCGTGCATTTCAGTTTGCCAAGCAAGGTTTCTCCGTCATTGCCTGCTCTCTGGGCAAAGGTTCAAGTTAACTGAAATTGACAACTAAATCTAATTTAGTTGACAACTAGGATTTTTTTTGTTTGTTTGTTTCTTGTTTTGGTTTTATTTGGTTTTAAAAATTTGGTACCCCATATACTAGGGAACAAAAAGAGCCTCAGTAAATTAAAAAAGATTGAAATTGTACCAACCAGCTTCTCAGACCACAAAGGAATGAAACTAGAAATGAATTACGCAAACAAAATGAAAAATTCCACAAACACATAGAGGCTTAATAACATGCTCCTAAATAATCAATGGATCAATGACCAAATAAAAACAGACATCAAGCAATATATGGAGACAAATGACAACAATAATTCAACACCGCAAACTCTGTGGGATGCAGCGAAGGCCGTGCTAAGAGGAAAGTATATTGCAATACAGGCCTACCTCCGGAAAGAAGACCATTCTCATATGAGCAGTCTAAACTCACAATTAACAAAACTAGAAAAAGAAGAACAAATGAGACCCAAAGTCAGTAGAAGGAGGGACATAATAAAGATAAGAGCAGAAATAAATAAAATCAAGAAGAATAAAACAATAGAAAGGATCAACGAAAGCAAGAGCTGGATCTTCGAGAAAATAAACAAAATACATAAACCCCTACCCAGACTTATCAAGAAAAAAAGAGTCTACTCACATTAACAGAATCAGAAATGAGAAAGGAAAAATCACTATGGACAGCACAGAAATACAAAGAACTATTAGAGAATACTATGAAAAATTATATGCTAACAAACTGGATAACCTAGAAGAAATGGACAACTTTCTAGAAAAATACAATCTCCCAAGGCTGACCCAGAAACAGAAAATCTCAACAGACCAATTACCAGCAATGAAATTGAACTTGTAATAAAAAACCTATCTAAGAACAAAACTCCTGGACCAGATGGCTTCACCACTGAATTTTATCAAACATTTAGTGAAGACCTAATGCCCATCCTCCTTGAAGTTTTCCAAGGAGTAGAAGAGGGAATACTCCCAAACTCATTCTGTGAGGCCAGCATCACTCTAATACCAAAACCGAGCAAAGACCTCACCAAAAAAGAAAACTACAGACCAATATCCCTAATGAACATAGATGCAAAAATACTCAACAAAATATTAACAAACTGAATTCAAAAATACATCAAAAGGATCATCCATCATGATCAAGTGGGATTTATTCCAGGGACGCAAGGATGGTACAGCATTTGAAAATCCAGCAACATCATCCACCACATCAACAAAAAGAAGGACAAAAACCACATGATCATCTCCATAGATGCTGAAAAAGCATTTGACAAAATTCAGCATCCATTCATGATAAAAACTCTCAACAAAATGGGTATAGAGGGCAAGTACCTCAACATAATAAAGGCCATATATGACAAACCCACAGCCAACATTATACTTAACAGCGAGAAGCTGAAAGCTTTTCCTTTAAGATCAGGAACAAGACAAGGATGCCCACTCTCCCCACTCCTATTCAACATAGTACTGGAGGTCCTAGCCACAGCAGTCAAACAACACAAAGAAATAAAAGGCATCCAGATTGGCAGGGAAGAAGTTAAACTGTCGCTGTTTGCAGACAATATATTGTACATAAAAAACCCAAAAGAATCTACTCCAAAACTACTAGATCTAATATCTGAATTCAGCAAAGTTGTGGGATACAAAATTAATACGCAGAAATCTATGGCATTCCTGCACACTAACGGTGACCTAGCAGAGAGAGAAATCAGGAAAACAACAATTCCATTCAAAGTTGCATCAAAAAGAATAAAATACCTAGGAATAAACCTAACCAAGGAAGTGAAAGACCTATACTCTCAAAACTACAAGGCACTCATGAGAGAAATTAAAGAAGATACCAATAAATGGAAACACATCCCATGCTCATGGATAAGAAGAATTAATATTGTCAAAATGGCCATCCTGCCTAAAGCAATCTACAGATTCAATGCAATTCCTATCAAAATACCAACAGCATTTTTCAATGAACTAGAGCAAATAGTTCTAAAATTCATATGGAACCACAAAAGACCCCGAATAGTCAAAGCAATCCTGAGAAGGAAGAATAAAGCTGGAGTGATTATGCTCCCTAACTTCAAGCTTTACTACAAAGCCACAGTACTCAAGACAATTTGGTACTGGCACAAGAACAGACCCATAGACCAACGGAACAGACTAGAGAGCCCTGATATAAACCCAACCATATATGGTCAATTAATATGTGATAAAGGACCATGGACATACAATGGGGAAATGACAGCCTCTTCAACAGCTGGTGTTGGCAAAACTGGACAATTACATGCAAGAGAATGAAACTGTGGATTATTGTTTAACCCCATACACAAAAGTAAACTCGAAATGGATCAAGGACCTGAATGTAAGTCATGAAACCATAAAACTCTTAGAAGACAACATAGGCAAAAATCTCCTGAATATAAGCATGAGCGACTTCTTCCTGAAAGCATCTCCTCAAGAAGGGAAACAAAAGCAAAAATGAACTCATGGGACCACATCAAACTAAAAAGTTTCTGTACTGCAAAGGACACCATCAACAGGACAAAAAGGCATCCTACAGTATAGGAGAATATATTTGTAAATGACATATCCAACAAGGGGTTAACATCAAAATATATAAAGAACTTACACGCCTCTACACCCAAAAAGCAAATAATCCTATTAAAAAATGGGCAGAGGATATGAAGAGACAGTTCTCCAAAGAAATTCAGATGGCAACAGACACATGAAAAGAGGCTCCACATCACTAATCATCAGGGAAATGCAAATTAAAACCACAATGAGATATCACCTCATACCAGTAAGGATGGCCACCCTCCAAAAGACTAAGAACAACAAATGCTGGCAAGGATGCGGAGAAAGGGGAACCCTCCTATACTGTTGGTGGGAATGTAAGCTAGTTCAACCACTGTGGAAAGCAATATGGAGGTTCCTCAAGAAACTAAAAATAGAAATACCATTTGACCTGGGAATCCCACTCCTTGGAATTTACCCAAAGAATACAACTTCTCAGATTCAAAAAACATATGCACCCCTATGTTTATTGTAGCACTTTTTACAATAGCCAAGATATGGAAGCAATCTAAGTGTCCATCAGTAGATGAATGGATAAAGAAGATGTGGTACATATACACAATGGAATACTATTCAACCGTAAGAAGGAAACAAATCCTACCATTTGCAACAACATGGATGGAGCTGGAGGGTATTATGCTCAATGAGATAAGCCAGGCGGAGAAAGACAAGTGCCAAATGATTTCCCTCATTTGTGGAGTATAACAATGAAGCAAAACTGAAGGAACAAAATAATAGCAGACTCAGAGACTCCAAGAAGGAACTAGTGGTTACCAAAGGGGAGGGTGCATGGGAGGGTGGGAGAAGGGGATTGAGGGGTATTATGTTTAGTACACATGGTGTGGGGGATCATGGGGAAGACAGTGTAGCACAGAGAAGGCAAACAGTGAATCTGTGGCATCTTACTACACTGATGGACAGGGACTGAATTGGGGTATGAGTGGGGACTTGATAATATGGGTAAATGTAATAACCACATTGTTTTTTCATGTGAAACCTTCATAAGAGTGTATATCAATAATACCTTAAGAAAAATAAATAAATAAATATAAATGTTACATATGTAAAAAAAAAAAATTTGGTACCCCATTTATATGTGGACCTACCGGTGTAACAAAAGATCCGTTTTAAAATTCTAAACATGCACCTTTGGGCCTGCTGACTGTGCAGCAAGATAAACCCAGGACACTCATCCCTCTCTGTGAGTGCAGAACACCACAAGTTTGTTTCCATCACCCGCAGAGGAGGCTGGGCCAAGGCAGGAGAGGCTGCTCTTCTTGGCAGGAACCCAAAGCAAATTATCAGCCACAGAGGGGAGGGAGCTTTCACTTCTGCTCTTTGGCCCTCCATTAATTTATACAGGCAGTGGGCTGGAACAGCAGCGGCGATGCAGACATCCTACAATGCAAAGCCAGCTGGACAGACATTTCCCATCATCATGCAAAAATGTGACAAACCATTATGAGCCCCTGGGTGCCCACTGCACCCAGTTATAGGCTGACCTGTCTTTTCTCTGTTCTATATGGGATTTGTGAAAGGAAATACCATCAGGACCCTGAGTTTATTAGGACTTCACTCTGATCAGTTACTTCTCTGAACAGCCCCAAGGCAGGGAGAGACCCTCTCTTTCTTGAAACTGCCGGCAGGTTTCTTACCTTCGCAAGCAGTCTGTGAGCGTGGTGGTTCCCGACACGTGGCTTTCTCCATTCATCACACTGCCCTCACTTCCTGGACTCAGGGGCCAGAATGGGGTGGAAGAGCCAGGCAGGTCGAGGCTGATGTCCCAAAAGGGGTCTATGGTGGTGGAGACGCCACTGAAGCAAAGGGAGATGGACACATGTGAGCCTGACAGCCTGGGGAGCCCCAGAGCAGCTGAAGCCAGAGCAGACCTCAACCTCCTTTCACAGCTCTGCCTTAGTTAAAGACATGGAAGGTCAGAAAAAGCAGATGTGTTCACACCCTGCACATCCCGGCTCCCAAGGTGGCCCCAGTGAGGGGCAGTGTGCACACACCACTCAGGTAAAGGCTGATCCTAAAGCATGTTTCCCAGCCCAGGCCATCGGTCACCCTGGAATTTTTTGAAAAATATAAACTCCTGGGCCCCACGTCCAGAGTCTCTGAACTGACAGCAGAGCATCTGAGAGCTGCAGATTGTCTGCCCAGGACTGGAAACTGCCAGCCTAGCGGTGCTGCAGCCCTAAGCACACCTCACAGGAGAGCACACGCTGGCCGGCCTGGTGTAAGCTCAATGGCATTTGGTGCTCCGTTCAGCAAAGCAATTCCTTCCTGGAGACTTATTTTACAACACACAAAAAGGAAACTCAGATTGGGCAGCTCACTACAGGTATTTAAATACGACACGAATGGGAGACAACCTCTGGCTGATGGGATTCAGTAGTACGGGGCCAAATCATGGGTCTGAGTGCTGCTGGGAGTGATGGCCGTGAGGATGTGGGTGACAACAGGGAACAGCAGGTGACAATCCATTACAGGCTCTGAAATAACCTTAGTGGATCACGGCCAGAGTTTTTAAGAAATGGAAGTGGAACAGAAGACACCACAGGGCACTGAGTTTGAGTGGGTCTTCCTGGAAGTAAGAGCCTTGAGCTCTGAGCACAGAGACGACATACGTAAGTAGTTAGGGATACTACTTTGGAGAAAATGGAAAAGGAGACCATAAAATAATCAAAACCGACATTTTGGAGCTTGTATGTCAAGTATGTGCCTTATGTGGGTGAGTCCTTTCCGATGGGGGGGCTCTTAGTTCGCTCCTGATGTCGGGACCCTCAGGTGAGCAGAGATGTGGGGGGAAGACTCCAAAGCACAGATCGCAGGGTGTGCACAATGACAAGACGGCCCCAGGACGCAGGGCTGCCCATGGGTACCCCTGCCCAGATGCCCTCCACCCGTGTCTTCCTGCCGAGCTATTCCACTCAACATGAGCTTGTGCACAGCTGCCGAGGCTTCTGCCTCTCCTCGGTGCTGCCGCAGGTGCTCCGGTGTGTGACTCACACGGCCTCCTCACTCCCTCATCACCAAGAGGGCTCAACTGCAGTGGCACCAGCTAAACTCCAGGCCCCGGACCTATAAAGCCTTTAGGAACATCCCAGAGCACAAGCCTCACTGCCTGAGACTGATGCTCCATAGGCAGCAGCCAGAGCAGCATCAGCTGCCCCGACGGCGATTGGCGCCCTGCAGGCACTTACTGGCAGACCTGGCAGGTGACATCTGACTGCAGGCCGCCCGTGAAGATCTGGTCGATGATGCAGTTGCAGTGGTTGGGGTTGCTGGCTTTCTTCCCATTGTCGTCGCCTGCAGAGAGACCACAGAGGTGACACTCTCCGCATCCCGAGGTCAGCAGTTCGGACCCCGCAGGGGCGCAGCCACGCCGAGTGCCCCCGTGCTTCCAGGGCCAGGAGACACACGCACCAATGGGATGACCCTGCAGCTTATTCTGACTTTTGTCTTTTTCTCATGCCCTAGATCTGCTCAGGCTCTTTCTTGGCACCAAAACATATCTAATGTCCAGAAACTGGGGAGTCACTGACCCCTTTTCAAGGATGGAATGGCTGAATACACAGTTCCAGTGAGGAGGCCTGACGTGCCCTCAGGACTGGACAGGAACAGTGCCCCTGCGTCAGAGCACATCATGGCAGGACCCCTGTTGTCAGTCTTTCTCTCCTGCTCCTGAATTTGGGACCAGCTAGGTCCCATCCCTGACTGCCTAGTCCACAGGCAGTTCATTCATGCATGTCTGTGTAGGCATATGGACATAAGACCACACGGTAGCCACAACACATTATACACCTCATTCCACATCCTACATAAGGCTCACTAAACTAGACAACAGGGATGCGAGTGTGCACCCATCCACATATATTACATACCAGAAAAGCCAGACTATGGTACTGGGTCTTCTAACAGTGGTTGCCTAGAGAGACCAGGGGGAAATGCTACCAGAAGCATTTATAATTCATGGGATACAATGCCAGGATATGGGCGAACACAGGAAGATGCAAAGAAAAAGCAGCTGAAAGATACCTGATGAGAGCAGCTTCATGAAACAACACTCAACCGAGCGCATGGTAGGCCTGGCTGCATGCCTCCCCACGCGCTCCGGACTACCAACCCGAGGGTCCCAACTCTGGTGACCGTGCTTCTAATGGGAGGGGCCTTCCACTTCTCCTCAGACATTTCAAATGGATCATCAGAGTAGATCACAACGCTTCCATCACTTTGGTCATCCAAACATTTAACAGAAATGCATTTTCAAACAGTTGATTTTTATAACACATTAATGCTTACGACAGACATCTCTTAATTATTCTCCAGTGCTGGGAGCAAAAGCTCAGTAATCCTTCACAGTGGCTCTCTTCTGTGTGTTACGCTTTATACTAGGAAACCAAACCTTAGCCAAGCTATTAAGCAATGTTTATATGGTTCCCAGGGCAAACATTAAAAGGATCATGTGTATTTTTTCAGGAGAAAAAACTGAAGTACAAAATAAAAACTAGGACCCAAAGCTGTGACAGCTGATCCCAGTAAGCCTGTTCTGAGGCTGGCCTGCCTCTGAGCTGCGATCCCAGAACGCACAGGGCGCCGTGACAGGAGCAGCAGGAGCCACGCCACAGCCCTGCCGAGCAGCGTGCTCTCCACGAGGGCGTCCCCAGTGAAGTGCCGCCCACAGCCAGCTGCACCAGGGGGCCACAGGTGACCGTGTGACTGCCAGCAGCACAGGTCGGTTACAGTCGAGACTGTACTATGTGAACAAGTGGAGACCCACTAGGAACAAAGCATCCCCTGACCCAGCAAGCTCTCAGGTGGCTCTGACCCAGGCTCAAGCTTGAGAATCACCCCTCAGCGGATGCCTGTGACGGTGCAGTTCAAACCGGAAGCCCGCAGCTGGAGGGTGGGGAAGAACCCACCCTCGTTGTTATCAGGCCTCATCTCCACCTCCAACCCCAAGAGCAGCTGCTTGCTGCACCCTCCACCCCCAAACCATCAAAACCCATATGTATCTGGGTATCCCGCTGAGGCCACCACCCCTTAGGCCAGACAGTGAGACAATATTACGGGAGAAGCCAAGTTCCAGTGAAATCTTAAGAGAGACTTTAAAACAAAAGGCCCTTTGTTGGACCCGCAAATGCACTGGACTTAGGGCCACAGAAGCACCTGCTGTGTGCAGGCTCAGCTCTGCATCCCCAGCTCTCTCTGGCTTTAGAAGGACACTCAGGCCTTTTGGAGACACCACAGGGGCAGAGCCAGTTCTGAAGGTCCTGCTGTTTGGAGCCTATCTAGAAGCTTCCGGCCTGCCTTGGTAACCCAGTGGGGCCATAATCGAGCTCCCTCACAAAATCAGGTCAAGAGAACCTGGCCAGAGGCCCACCAAGGAGAGGAAGCTCACTGTTCACTCTCTGGGTTACAGACCGCCCACGGCCACAGCACTTACACCCAGCAAGGTTGGGATGCAGCTCCCAAACCGCTCCCTCCTCTCTCAGAAACAAGCTACGAAGAGGTCTTCGCGGCCACGGCAGTGTTCTTCCGACTGGGACATAAACGCGATCAGAGCACATGCCACCTGGGCCGTGCTTCAGAGTGCACACGCCTGCGCTCTGCATCCCCGCCCCCGGGAGCCGCACCTTTGCAGTGTCGGTGCAGGACATCCAGGGCCGCGATGAGGAACTCGTGGGCATCCTGCTGCTCGTACCCGGCCAAGTGTCGCGCATGGGTCCACACCAGGTGCAGCAATTTGTATGGGATGTGGGGGGACCGGTGCCCCGAGTAAAACTGCTCAGAGGGAAAAAGAAACATTTGCAGGAATGAATGCTCCTCTCTGAGCACAAAGAACAGAACAGTATTTAACAGATTCCTGGATCTAATTCAGTATTTAACAGAATTTCCTATGGATCGTTTGACAAAAATGATCCTGTTTCACTTTCCTTTTATTTTGCAAGTTATATTTTTATTTGGACTCATTGTATGTTTTGAGTCTGCATATCATTTTCTCCTTTCCCACCATCTGTTTTCTGCAAATAAGTCAAAATGAGTTATGACATGAATTTGTGAAAACAGATTTGTGCACTAAAAGGTCAATCTTCCTGTCTATAAATTACACCTTAATAAACCTGAGCCTCAAAAGACACCTGATAGAGATGAGCCGGTATCACCCCAGAGTGGGGGAAATGTGCACATGCACTGCACACTGCAGGCCAGCCTCCCAGTTGTGCCTACCTTCCCCTTTTCTGGCCCGACAATCCTTTCCAGCTGGCTCACTGCTGTGGCCCCACAGTTATGGTGTGGGTACACAGGGACTGGCTCAGGCTAGATCAGAGGGCAGCAAACTTGCCTGGAGTAGGTAATCCCACTTTGCACACAGATGGTCCTGGCTGCCCCGGCGTGGTGCAGCCAGAGCAGCCAGTGCCCATATGCAAACTGGGGGGGTGGGGGGGGCAGGGCGGAGGCGCTGCCGAGTGGGTGTGAGATGTCCAATCAAAGGCTACCGACAGAGACACACAGCCAGTCTGCTGGCTCCTGTGCGCACACCTCAAGTCCATCCAGGCCCTCTCAGCAACTGGAGACAAGAAGTGGGGGCAGAGCTAGTTCAGCTCAGAGCCTGTTCTCAGATCACTGAGCGCAGAGGGTCCAGCCCAAGAACGCCCACACACTGTCATGCTGTGAGTATTGGGCAGGGAGACATGGGCAGGCACAGCCTACCACCCCATCAGGAGAACAGACCCTGGTGTTCAGGGCAGAGGGTCACAAGGACAGGGCCTTCTGGTGAGGCACTCACAAGGTCTGCAGAGAAGAGAAGGTCCAAAGAGAGGGCAAAGCAGGCGAGTGGCACATGCATACCCAATCCACAGGCCTTACTGTGGACTCAGGCTGGCAGACAAGGGGGGCTTGTTTATAGACTAATATCACCCACTGGGCTCTCCCATCCTCTAGTCAGCAGTGTGCCTCTAAAAATAATGTCACAACCTCTTCTCTAACAATTCCCTTTGGAAAAAATGCATGTCCATCATAAATGCACATACTAAATATTTACTCAGGATGTAAGGTTTTAGAAATTTGCCTTCCTTTATCATAGTCAACCTCATTTTTCTTTTAAAGGGGGGAAAGCAGTTACAGAAGCTACCTTGCAAAAGCCAACAGCGCTCACCTCCTGAAAAAGTGATGACATCTCGCAGACCAGACACGAGCTGGGGCTCTGCATCTCACACCTGTGCCGGTCGGACAGGAAGAAGTCTCGCAGGAGCGGCGTGTGGGTGAGCGCCTGGACGATGCAGTTCATGAAGCACGTGTTTCCAAGGTTGATCAGACCGCGCAGACCTGGGCGGGAGGCCAGCGAGAGACACGGGCATGCATCACACGTCCTCCAGACCCCAAACGGCCCTGCAGCAGCTTCCTGCACATTCACATGTCAGTCCCTCTGACTCACTCATTTGAGAAGCAAGAAGAAAGGTACTATTTCTTTAATTTTTATGCCACATTTATACAATCTATCTTGAGGGATGTTCCCCACCACATACTCCCCTTCAGCCATTAATGTTTTGACAGAATTACCCAACATCTTCTTTAACAACAAGGACAGGTCAGAAAGGAGCCAAACAAACCTTTTTAAAAAGCTTCTAAAATGTATTTCTTGAAGTCTTAGACACCTGGAGAAGCCTCTCACCCACATGCCTTTCTCTCCCTGAAGACTACTGTGCACAGCCACGACCTGGCCAGAAAAACTGGAGGCCTCTCGAGGGGCATGCTGTGTGGGCCATGAGGCAGGGACAGCTCCCACCCGTCACTGTGGCTGACGCCTCCTGCAGGCCCCGCAGAGAACAGGTGCTCAACCACAACTGGCTGTTGAACAAACAGCTGAGTGACATGCAGGGAATTCTCTAAGCCCATAATGGGGGTAATAAGCCTGTTCTCTCAGACCCTGATACAAAGCCCATGTTTTCACATTATGCTGGCACCCTGCAAAGTCGGTCTGCCTGGAGCGAGGACGCACAGCCCCGGCCCCGCTGCTCACCTACCTATGGTGCAATTAGACGTGATCTTCCTCCTTTTTGGGTTGTGTTTCAGCAGTTCAAGCTCACGTTTGGTTGGCTCCCAAGTTGAAAACTTCTCTCCAACGCCTAAGCAGGTCAAAGACAGTTCCAGGACTGTTAGCTAAATCTTCAGCAAGAGTGTTTATAAACAAAAGGGGTGATGACAGAGTATTTATCAGGTTGTATTTTAAAGAGGGACATTCATAACATGAGCTCCAAAACCCTATTATATGTAAGCAACGGGCTACACATAGCGCTTCCATGAGCTTCTGTAGCAAACATGCTGTGAGTGAGCTGTTTATGGCAAAGAAAGTGACACCTCCAATTAAAGCTGCCCTAACACTAATGCCAAGATGGGGTTTTTTCAAACCCTTCAATCCTTTCAGGGACAGACTGTAGCACTGGCGCCAGTGGGAGGTACTTGGGGACTCACATGAAAGATTCTCCTGCGAGCGCATGACTGACAGAAAACACACTTGTCAGAATATATTCTGAAAATGCATCTTGCTGAAAGCTGTCCCCATAAGATTTAAACCAAAGACAGTAACTGTCACAAACACCCTATTCATGCAGACATCTGCTCCATCTACCTCCAATTTCTGCATGATACAAGAAACTTTAAAAGACATAGTATCTTGCTGACAGATGGAATTGTGGAATGATTTTAGAAGAATTCCATTTTACTCTGGACTATGCATTTCTGCACATACACCCTGTGGTTCGCATGGTCTGCATAAAGAAACAGTACACTCAGACTTAGCAGCAATGTCACACTTTGAGGGGAACCAACAGAAAGGTGGGCGAAGAGACTGTTCTTTAGAAAAGATCTGTTAAACACAATTCTGATCACTAAGCACCTGTTTCATTTTGTTCCATTCTCAAAAAATGGGGTTGTTTTTAACAAGCAAAACAATTAAGGCAGAAATTGTAGAACACATGCTGGGTTTATGTTGTTTATAAATAGTGACAGTTCTGCTAGTTAAGAGATGCTCCTAGTCAAGTGGGGTAAACTATACCATTACTGTTACAGTAAAGCATGAGCATCTGTTGGAAATGAAAACTAAGAGAAAGAAAAAAACATCAGGAGACCTGGTAAGAAATCAACAATAAGGATAACACTGTATAATGTTTGGTGCATCCCTGACTGTGCACCAGATGAAGAGAGCATGTGTGTGGACAGGGAAGTGAGAGTGAGCAGAAACCCACACTGGTTCCACAGCTCCTTGAGACCACAGAAAATACACACACTGGTCTCTGCCCTGGCTCCTGAAACCCTTGTAATTTCCCACATGACAAGAGTACCAGGAGCATCTTTTGTTCTAATGCTGTAAGGCAGGCTGGCCCCTGGTCACCAGGAAGACCAGGCCATGGTTAGAAGCTCCCGCGAGCTCCACTGTGAGCCGATAGGAGGGGGCAGACAGGCGCGTGGCGTCTTCCCACCAAATCAGAGCTCACCCTGCAAACACCCAGTGGCCAACCTCTTTCCTAGACACTGATCTTCTCCTGGGGAATTCTGGCCTTAACAGACATGAGGAAATAAAAGAGGACTAAGAGATGAGTCAGGTACATAAATCCAGGCAAAACCAAACCTTGCATTTTCCAAGCTTTCCGCTGTTCCTCTTTGGCAATGATTTCTATGTCTTTGTCGTATATGTAGTCCTGACACAAAAAGCAATAGATGCCTCCATACATAAGCTCCATGGCTGAAAGGTAGAGGAGGAAAGAGACACAAAATTTAATTACATATTAAAAGGTAATGCTTAAGGACAAAAATTAAACATGTTAAGTTTTTTGGACTTTTTGACTGTTTGCTCCATTTCCCTACTCTTAAATCACAGAATCCAATAATTACAGGATTTCCTCCTACTTCAGTTTATCCTGAGCAGATGAGGTATCTTCTCTGGAAGCTCCCACCAAGGATTGAGCAATGTTGGTGAGAGAGGAAGGTGCCATGTCCATAAAGGACCTAATCTTGGGTATCAGGACTCTCCACTTTTCTCTGAAAGCACGGTGTTTGAACCCAGGGGGACTCAGTCCATGAGGACTCCTGGCCACCTGACACATGGTAACCATGTTTCACTACATCTAGAATTCCTGTACTATTGTAGAAAGGACTGCAGCAGCTACTTGCCTACTCCTGCATTACAGACATGGGCAAAACGTCCTCTGACCAGATAACCCTGGCTTCCTGACCCACAGAGCTGCCCGCTGCCCACCTGTGAGTGGGTCTTGCATGCTTTCTCAACTGCATCATCTACAAAACAGGGGTGATGCCTCGATCTTAGTTAGTTCGTTATAAAGATAAGTGAGATAAAATCCTTGAACACCTGGAAGAAAGGCAACATCTCAATTCAATAATTAAAAGGAATTTTTTGGGCAAAATTTGCTAAGCATTATCAGATGTTTGAAAGGCAATGCAGCATGGAGGAAAAAGCACAAATTTAGAAAAACTGGAATTAATCCTAGCTCTGCCACTTACAGTTCTGTGCCTTTGATAAATTACTCCACTTCTCTGGGCCTCAGTTTCCCCATTTGGTATAATATAACAGCACTAACACCTTGTAGGTTTGTGTGATAATTAAATTAATGCACACAACACACCTCCTGATAAACATCAACGTCTCACTAAAACACAGCTTTTATCATATTTCATGTCCTAAGCTACCATGACACAGACCAGTAATATTGTGGTGGATCTTTAAAGTCCTCTAAAGCAGATCAAAACTAGTTAGGGACCCCACACCACCCCTCGCACCTCCCAAAAGGCTGGTTCAGCTTTGGAAGTCCACATGGAAGCTACTGCAGCAAGCTCGGTCTCTGCCGCTTGGCACTATTTACTCCCGAGTGGTGCTCGCCCCGCATGGGGAGAGAGAGGATCCGACCAGAGCCGGGCTCACAGTGAGAATGATGGGGTGAAGCACGGGCGCCATGGGAGCCTGCTGGGCATACAGCCAGCAGCAAAGACACCAGCCCGGCGAGACACAGTAATTACTCCAAAGTGTGTTCAGGGCTCCCAGATGAGCCCTTCTTCAGGGCACTTTTCCATACCAATACCTCACTCGCTGCATAAAACTAATGCTGCTGAAGGGGTGCTAAGACCATTCATGGGGAAAGGGCATCCTTCTCAACAATGGCAGTGGGACATCTGAATATCCAGATACAAGCTGAGGCTCAACCCTTACCTTACACCATACACAAAAATTAACTCACATTCGGTGACCGAAATAAAAGCAAAAAGTACAAAACTGTTAGGAAAAAACACAGGGCTTCAAAACCTTGGATTTGGCAATAGATTCCTAGACTTGACCCCAAAGCAACTAAAGAAAATAATAGACTGGGTTTCATCAAAACCTAACTTTATGCTTCAAAGGACACCGCTAGGCAAGTGGTAAGATAAAGCCACAGAATGGGATGAACTATCTGCAATCGCACATCTGAGAAGGGTTTACCATCCAAAACGTGTGTACCTCATGGGGTACAATGAAGAGAGATGCCCAAGTAAATGCACGAGGGACTTGGCGGGCACTTCCCCAAAGACAGACCAGACCAACGAGAAGTGAAAACGCACTGAACACATCAGGCATTAAGCAAACACACATCACAGCTGTGGTAAGATGCCACTGCACACCTGCTGGATGGCTAGACTTAGAAAGAAAAGTGTCGTCAAGACAAGGGAGATACACGGCTGGTGGGAGTGTGAGCTGGCACAGCCAGACACCTACAGCCTCTGCCCCCGACTCCTCCTCATTCTCTGTGGGGCAACTAAAATAACTCTTCTAAGTTGCATGGAACAAAGCGAATTACTTTTTAACCTTTTGTGACTCATTCAGGCAAAATCTAAGTACCCTAGGGACTCAACATAAAAAAAACCTGCATAAAACTAAGAAGCATGAAATCAAATAGCTCCACCATTTTCAACAACATAGCTGGACCTAGAGGGTATTATGCTCAGCAAAATAAAGCCAGGTGGACAGTTTGAGAAAGACAGATGTACCCCTATGTTTATTGCAGCACTATTTACAATAGCCAAGAAATGGAAGCAACCTAAGTGCCCATCAGTAGATGAATGGATTAAGAAGATGTGGTACATATACACAATGGAATATTACACAGCCATAAGAAAAACACAAATCCTACCATTTGCAACAACATGGATGGAGCTGGAGGGTATTATGCTCAGTGAAATAAGCCAGGCCGAAAAAGACAAGTACCAAATGATCTCACTCATATGTGGAGTATAAGAACAAAGAAAAAAATAAATAAATAAAAAATGAAGGAACAAAACAGCAGCAGACTCACAGAACCCACGAATGGACTAACAGTTACCAAAGGGAAAGGGACTGGGGAGATGGGTGGGAAGGGAGGGATAAGAGGGTAAAAGGGGCATTACGATTGGCAGACATAGGGTGGGGGGGCACGGGGGGGACTGTACAGCTCAGAGAAGACAAGTAGTGATTCTCATCTCACTACACTGATGGACAGTGACTGTAATAGGGTTGGTGGGGGGGACTTGATGAAGGGGGTAGTTTAATCATCACAATATTGCTCATGTAATTGTAGGTTAATGATACTAAAATAAAATAAATTGTAAAAAAAAATAATAATAAAGCCAGGTGGAAAAAGACAAACATCTTATGATTTCACCTACATGTGCAGTCTAAAAACAAAACAAAACAAACAGAACAGCAGCATACACACAGACACTGAGAAGCGACAGGTGGTCACATGGGGGAGGGGCTGCGGCCGGTGGTGAGACAGGTGAGGGGGATAAAGAAGCACAACATCTCACTCACAGTCTAAGTCGTGGGAAGGAAGGCATAGCATAGGGAATACAATCGACAGTTCTGTAACTTCTATGCTGACAGATGGTAACTGCACTAGTTAGGGTGAGCACTTTAATAATGTACTTTACTGTTGAATCACTATGTTGTATACTTGTAACCAGCATAATATTGTACATCAAAAATAAATTCGAAAAATTAAAAAAGAAAGAAAGAAAAGACACCAAATGGCTCCAAACTCACTGTCTTACTTTATTTACTGCACAGCCTGTTACCTGGGGTTCCTACATGCAGTCTGGGACACCTACCAGTAGATGAAGTAAACCTTCAAATCAGACTGAATACACCAAATTAAATTCTTTTGAAGAGGGTATTTTATCACAGCACATTAAGGTACTTTTATAGGGCCGGCTGCACAAAGCAAGGGGAACCCCCCGTCAGACTGCTGTCACCGTTACTGCCCCGTGGCAAGCTCCGTCCCCCCACGAGTCCCTCCAACAACAACCCCATTGCCACCAATCCTACTTCTCAGGGCATCGTGCCCACATTCACACAAAGGCTCACTGCAGGCCTCCCATGCCTCTCCTACTAAAACTGGGTGACCCGTGAGAAAGCTGTCTGGTAACCCACTGAGTCCCAGTGTTACACTCCTGGGGACTCCCTGGAAGGCAGAAGAACTTGGCCTCGAGGAAGCCAAGGATCCCCACTCCTCAAACAATATTAATATGCTCAATTAAATTGCCCTGTAACATTCTGTAAAGTCACTCCACAAAATGACAACCAAAACACAGCCAGCCTGTGAAGCCGCTCCAGGAGGGCGGCGGGCGCAGCGCTGGATGGGGGATGAGCTCTCAAGCTGGGAAAGACAGACACCAAACCCCGAGGCACACGGCAGGCTGCCCACCCCGTTCTCTGGTTTTACACTTCAGCTTCCTTCTGTTCCTGCCCATCTCCCCATCTGGACACAGAAACCTACATTCGAGCCAGGGACTTCACAGACTCTAACACAGCAAAGAGCTGATCTTTCTTGCGTTTCATAGTTTTGTTTCTTAAAGCAAGCTTTCTAAACCCTACTCATTCTAGCAAAAGTAGAGGCAGAGTTGACCCATCAGGCTGATAAATTGGATAAATACCACAAACTTCTGAAGTGATTTTTATAGGTGATGCTGGGTAGCAGTGAGAGTCTTCAGACAGCTTCTCTTGAGTGCAAATATATTTCTCATTTTTCCAAAACCCTTAACCACACACAATCACTGCCCAGGCCTAACAGCAGCCTAAATGGGTCTGATACTCGGGTACGGCAGGAGCTCTTCACTTACACAGTTAAAAGCAAAGATCTGCATTATGTAAATAGCCCAGAACGTATCCCAGCCACAGCATCCCGCTCACGCCTTCGCCCTCTGGTTACTCAGGGCAAGAAGGCATTACTGCCTGCCTTGTCCCTCCCTGGGACACCCTGCACACCCACAGGGCACCAGCCCACTATTAGTATCATTAGCTCTCCTTCCAAAGAGGCCAATCAGCTCAGCATTCACAACCTGAACCCCTATTCCAAGCGTCTTTCTGCAAAGGCTTGATTAGTTACAAATGAAGTCTGTCCACTGGCATGACTGAGTACTATTCCATCTCTACTACTTAAAAAGGCCTAAAAATAGGTTAATGATACTAAAATAAAAATAAGAAAAAAAAAAAAAGGCCTAAAAATATCTTTCACTGGAATTGGTAGGACCACATAAACTATTTCCTAGAATAGGTTCTCTGGCTTGGACCTTGTAAAAATGATTTTCTTAAGGATACCCTAACAATCTCATAGTCATTTAACAGAAAGCACTTTCTGAAGGAGAGAAACATTTTTAATGGCCATAGTTTGAAAATAAAGCCAAGGGCAAAACTTTAACTTCCAGAATGTGTGATGACAGTCTGAACTTAAAGTATATGAAACATAACTTGTCTTCATGATAGCCTTTCTGTGAACCTGTACAGCTGACCCTTGAACAACAGGGTGACAGGCTACCACCCCCCAGTGTCAAAAATACAGGTATAACTTTGACTCCCCCAAAACTTAAGTACTATAAAGCCTGCCATTGACCAGAAGCCTTACCACAACATAAAGTCAATTAACACACATATTTTCTAAGTTGTATTATATACTGTTTCTTACCCAAAAAAGCTAGAGAAAAAATGTCTTGTCAAATTGTCACAGCTCTCCAAAAAATATTCCTATTATTTATGGACAAAAACCCATATATAAGTGAACCCACAAAGTTCAAGCATGTTATTCAAAAGTGATTTTTATCAAGAACAACGAAAATCCACTAGAGAAAGCAGTGTCAACCGCCTATGTAGACCCAACTCCACGATGACTTCAGTAACCTAATACTGCATTTAAGATCTTTCTTTGCAAATTTTTGACTTAAGCTAATACCTAACCATGATTTTCAGAGGGAAAAATGAGTCTCTGATATTCCACTAAAGAAAAAGCATTTTTCAAAGAAAGTTTGCTGAAACAATGAGTCACCAGAACTCATCACTTAAGGTCACATAAAATGTTAACACCAAGTTAAATGTCTAAGGAAGGTGGGCATATAGTCCAGTGAGTTAATTTCCTCCACGGGGGGGCCACATTGTTGTAGGTAAAGGACGTGGACTTCTGAAGAGTGGTGCTGCACTTCGCACTTCAAAGAAAGTGGGGCACTGACTTTTCCCAACATCCAGCATCTCCGGAGGGGACCTTACCCAGGTTGTGCCGTTTTGACTTCGCATGTTCGTGAATATGCTTCTTTGTGAAACAGCCAAAGAAGACACAGTGGAGGCAAGAGTGAAGCCTGTTCAGGTGGACACCACAAACGTGACAGACGCACGACTTTGCCTGAAATTCAGAGAAGAGAATTCAAAGCCAGCATGTGGTATGACAGTTCTCAGAGACATTCGAGCGGAGGGCCCTCGCAGGCACCAGTACCAGGAAGGTGATCTCCCCTGGATCTCACACACTAGAGAACATTTGTTAATCCTTTCAAAGGCCACAGGTACTTTGTTCATTTAGCTCAAAACCAGCTCCACATAAGAACACTCAGCCCACGATCTCAATTAACAAAGCCCGTAAGCTACTTGGATGTCTGCCATGTGCAGCTTTAGGAGCAAAGTCTTGGCGTTCTCCAGAGCCCTAATGTGATGCCCCAACCCCCAGCCCCACTCCAGGCCGGCAGCTCACAACCTCATCACCCCTGCCCTGGATATCATGTACATTTGATATTATAGGTTGCAAGCCCACACAGCAAATTTAGACAAAGTGATACAGAGGAATGAGAAAAAAGAATGGCTTATTGCCAAGAGCTGGACCACAGAAACCCAAACTCCTAGTTGTAGCAAGCATGAGGACACTGGAAATGGTTCTTATACACCCAAATCACCCAAGAACACCACTGAAATATGACAATTACACTTATTTTATAAATTCCCCAAGGATTATCAAATTGAATTTCCATCCTCTAAGATGCCACCACAGTATGTAGTTCTGTTTTGATTGCGGTGGGGGGCAGATAAACAAAGGCTGAAAATAAACAGCATATGAGGAAGGGAAGGTTAAAGTAGATAACAAAGGCTGGCAACAGACACAATACATACATACTTCCTGCTGAATGCGCCACACACTAGTGCCTGGGTTCTGGCCTATTTCTCTCACTGAGTCCTCACAATCACCCCACAAGAAGGGTTCAAGCCCTTCTGAAGCACGAATAAACTTGTGTATAAGCTGGTGACTGCACAGCCAGGGGGACACAGCTAGAATGCAAACTAGGAACAGCCTGACACCGAGAGCCTACAGCCTCCCAGAGCCGCAGGCAGCCCACCCAAGCTCCTGTCTGCACACCAAAGGCCACAGCAAATGCAAAGGCCAGGGTGGGCTGCTGAGCATTCACCTACGATCTTGTAATGGAGGACTGGGGGAGGGTGAGGCCTGGGAGTGGGCTCAAACCTGTGCTTATGTAACACACGAACCATGGTTTTACCCAGATGGCGAATGTCCTAAGGGAAGCTGCACAGGGACATTAGTAGCTTCTGCAGCCTCCAAAAAAGGCAGAATTGTTGCAGATGAGCTGGGCTGGGAGGGTGTTGGATGTATGCTCCACAGAGATGGGAGCCCCGAGATGAGAAACTAGATCAGGAGACCAATCAGAAAGCCAGAGTTGTGCATATGCTTCTGTTAAATACACACTCCTTCCCATCAGAGTGCACCCAGCCAAGCCTGTGAGACAGGAAGTCCTCCCCAGGCACCTTGGGCTCAGCAAGCCCTGCAGGTGACTACCACACTCTCCCAGAATTACAGCCTTACAAGAATCCCAGTATGTCTGGGTAGTCATATCCCAAATCCAGATAAAATTTCTGAACCCGAGTTCAAATCTCAACATTAAAACTATTTCTTCTTGACCAAGCATTCACTCTCAATGGCTATCTACTTTTTGATTGTTTTTTAACAACACGAGGAGGTTATCTCTGTGCACCCATAAGGTTTAGCCCCGCTGTAGGACTTTCCAACAGTGGCACAAGGGATGTTTGGGGCCCGGGCACTTGGTGCCTGTGAGGGTGGGCGTGGGGTGTGGCATGTGAAGGGCAGGGCTGCGAGCATCCTGGCCTCGCCGCTAGGGCACAGGTAGTGCCGTCTGCTGCTCGAGCATCACGGCTCTCACACATGCCACATAGGCTGAGGCTTATTCAAGGTCTTGTCTAACATCCTGTAATAGTAGGAACAATACTTCTACCGTCTGTTTATTCCTTCAATGATTATAAGTCAAAGAATTTAACTGGAATTGTTTTCAGTAGTACAGGGGAAATTTAAAAAATATACGTATACTTTTATTTTGATGTTAAATGATGTTAACTTGTTAAACAATGCTTAAGTTATTATGGAAAATTTCTCTTTAGCTATAAATACTATCAGGAATAGGTTCCTGGATAGTCTCAGTTATACCCACTAGCTAGAATCCATTTACTGTTCACTGCAATGATAGAGGTAGAGAATGGAAAAGATTAATTGGTGTTCTTTATTTTTATCACTCAGGATATTTTAAAGGCATGTTCATGATTTGTTAAAAATTCTTCCATGAGCTTATTAAAAAACAAATCCATTTCTATGTAGCAAAAAATTCGAGTGTATTATCCTGAACATATAAACTTATCAGAACAAGTACATAATTTTAACACCATCATTACTTTCCCTTCAAACAGTTAAAATTTTTTTTATTAACATTTCATTAATGTACAATCTTATGAAAATTTCATATGAAACAACATTGTGGTCTCACCACTCACCCATACTATCAAGTCCCCACCCCCATTACAGTCACTGGCCATCAGCGTAGTAAGATGCTAGAGAGTCACTACTTGTCCTCTGTGCTGTATTGCCTTCCCCAAGACCTACCTAAATTGTGATTGCAAATTACAGTGCCAGTTAATCCCCTTCTCCATCCCCAAACTATCCCCTTTGGTAACCACTAGTCATCCCCTCTTGCAGTCTGTGAGTCTGCTGCTGTTTTGTTCCTTCAGTTTTGCTTTGTTGTTATACTCCACAAATGAGGGAAATCATTTGGTACTTGTCTTTCTCCACCTGGCTTATTTCACTGAACATAATACCCTCTGGCTCCATCCACGTTGTTGTAAATGGCTGGATTTCTTCTTTTTATGGCTGAATAATATTCCATTGAGTATATGGACCACCTCTTCTATCTACTGCTGAGACACTTATGTTGCTTCCATATCTTGAATATTGCAGACAAGTGCAGTGATAAACAAGGGGGTACAGATGCCTTTCTTTTTTTCCATTTTCATTAACTACTTAACTTTTTTTTAAATTTTGGCATCGTTAATGTACAATTACTTGAACATTATGGTTACTAGGCCCCTGTTATCAAGTCCCCACCACATACCCCATTACAGTCACTGTCCATCAGCATAGTAAGATGCTACAGAATCATGACTTGTCTTCTCTGTAAATACTGCCTTTCCCATGTCCTTCCCCGCTATATTATGTGTGCTAATCGTAATGCCCCTTTTTCCTCCTTATCGCTCCCTTCCCACCCATACTCCCCAGTCCCTTTCCCTTTGCTGTTAGTCCATTCTTGGGTTCTGTGAGTCTGCTGCTGTGTTGTTCCTTCAGTTTTTCTTTGTTCTTATACTCCACAGATGAGTGAAATTCATTTGATACTTGTCTTTCTCCACCTGGCTTATTTCACTGAGCATAATACCCTCTAGCTCCATCCATGTTGTTGCAAATGTCTGGATTTGTTTTCTTCTTATGGCTGAATAATATTCCATTGTGTATATGTACCACCTCTTTTTTATCCATTCATCTACTAATGGACACTTAGGTTGCTTCCATTTCTTGGCTATTGTAAATAGTGCTGCGATAAACATAGGGATGCATGTCTTTTTTAACTGCACTGCTGTATTCTTAGAGTAAATTCCAAGGAGTGGAATTCCTGGGTCAAATGGTATTTCTATTTTGAGTATTTTGAGGAACCTCCATACTGCTTTCCACAATGGTTGAACTAATTTACATTCCCACCAGCAGTGTAGGAGGGTTCCCCTTTCTCCACATCCTCACCAACATTTGTTGTTGTTTGTCTTTTGGATGGCGGCCATCCTAATGGGTGTGAGGTGATATCTCATTGTAGTTTTAATTTGCATTTCTCTGATGATTAGGGATGTGGAGCATCTTTTCATGTGCCAGTTTCTTTGGAGAAGTGTCTGTTCAGCTCCTTTGCCCATTTTTTAATTGGCTTCTTTGCTTTTTGTTTGTTGAGGTGCATCAGCTCTTTTATATAATTTGGATGTCAACCCCTTATTGGATATGTCATTTATGAATATATTCTCCCATATTATAGGATGTCTTTTTGTTCTACTGATGGTGTCCTTTGCTGTACAGAAGCTTTTTAGTTTGATATAATCCCACTTGTTCATTTTTGCTTTTGTTTCCCTTGCCCAAGGAGATGTGTTCAGGAAAAAGTTGCTCATGTTTATATTCAAGAGATTTCTGCCTTTGTTTTCTTCTATGAGTTTTATGGTTTCATGACTTACATTCAGGTCTTTGATCTATTTTAAGTTTACTTTTGTTTATGGGGTTAGACAATAATCCAGTTTCATTCTCTTACACGTGCCTATTGTTTTGCCAACACCAGTTGTTGAAGAGGCTGTCATTTCACCACTGTATGTCCATGGCTCCTTTATCATACATTTATTGACTGTATATGTGTGGGTTTATATCTGGACTCTCTATTCTGTTCCATTGATCTATGGGTCTGTTTTCGCACTCGTATCAAATTGTCTTGATTACTGTGGCTTTGTAATAGAGCTTGAAGTTAGGGAGCATAATGCCCCCTGCTTTATTCTTCCTTCTTAGGACTGCTTTGGCTATTTGGGGTCTTTTGTGGGTCCATATGAATTTTAGAACTATTTGCTCTAGTTTGTTGAAGAATGCTGTTGGTATTTTGATAGGGATTGCATTGAATCTGTAGATTCCTTTAGGCAGGATGGTCATTTTGACAATATTAATTCTTCCTATCCACGAGCACGGGATGTGTTTCCATTTATTGGTATCTTCTTTAATTTCTCTCATGAGTGTCTTGTAGTTTTCAGAGCATAGGTCTTTCACTCTCTTGGTTAGTTTATTTCTAGGTATTTTATTCCTTTTGATGCAATTATAAATGGCGTTTTCCTGATTTCTTTCTGCTGATTCATTGTTAGTATATAGGAATGCAACAGATTTCTGTGTATTAATTTTATATCCTGCAACTTTGCTAAATTCAGTTATTCTAGTAGTTTTGGGGTGGATGCCTTAGGTTTTTTATGTACAATATCATGTCATCTGCAAACAGTGACAGTTTAACTTCTTCCTTACCAATCTGAATGCCTTTATTTCTTTGTGTTGTCTGATTGCGGTGGCTAGGACCTCCAGTACTATGTGGAATAAAAGGTGGGGAGAGTGGGGCATCCTTGTCTTATTCCCAATCTTAGAGGAAAAGCTTTCAGCTTTTTGGTGTTAAGTATGATATTAGCTATGGGTTTGTCATATATGGCCTTTATTATGTTGAGGTACTTGCCCTCTATACCCATTTTGTTGAGAGTTTTTATCATGAATGGATGTTGCATTTTGTCAAATGCTTTTTCAGCATCTATGGAGATGATCATGTGATTTTAGTCCTTTTTGTTATGTGGTGTATGATGTTGATGGGTTTTTGAATACTGTACTATCTTTGCATCCCTGGAGAAAATCCCACTTGACCATGATGGATGATCTTTTTTATGTATTTTTGAATTCAGTTTGCTAAAATTTTGTTTAGGATTTCTGAATCCATGTTCATCAGGGATATTGGTCTGTAATTTTCTTTTGTCGTGGTGTCTTTGTTTTTTGGTATTAAAGTGAGGCTGGCCTCATAGAATGAGTTTGAATGTATTCCCTCCTCATCTACTTTTTGGAAAATTTTAAGGAGGATGGGTATCAAGTCATCACTAAATATTTGATAATATTCAGCGGTGAAGCCATCTGGTTCAGGGGTTTTGTTCTTAGGTAGTTTTTTGATTACCAATTCAGTTTTGTTGCTGGTAATTGGTCTGTTCAGATTTTCTGTTTCTTCTTGGGTCAGTCTTGGAAGGTTGTTCTAGAAAATTGTTCATTTTTCCAAGGTTATCCAATTTGTTAGCATATAATTTTTCATAGTATTCTCTAATAATTCTTTGTATTTCCCTGGTGTCTGTAGTGATTTTTCCTTTCTCCTTTCTGATTTTGTTTATGTGTGCACATTCTTTTATTTCTTGGTAAGTCTGGCAAGGGGGTTTATCTATTTTGTTTATCTCCTTGAAAACCAGCTCCTGCTTTCATTGATTCTACTGTTTTATACTTCTCCATTTTATTTATTTCTGCTCTGATCTTTATTATGTCCTTTCTTCTACTTATTTTGGGCCTTATTTTTTCTTTTTTTAGTTTCATTAATTGTGAGTTTAGACTCATATGTTCATATGGGATTGTTCTTTTCTTGAGGTAAGGCTGTTTGCTATATACTTTCCTCTTAGAACTGCCTTCACTGCATCCCACAGGTTTTGAGCTGTTGCATTGTTGTTTTCATTTGTCTCCGTATATTGCTTGATCTCTTTATTTGGTCATTGATCCATTGATTATTTAGGAGCATGTTGTTAAGCCTCCGTGTGTTTGTGGGCTTTTTTATTTTCTTTGCATAATTCGTATCTAGTTTCATACCTTTTGGTCTGAGAAGCTGCCTGGCACAATTTCAATATTTTTGAATTTACTTAGGCTCTTTTTGTGGCCTAGTATGTGATCTATTCTGGAAAATGTTCCATGTGCACTTGAGAAGAATGTGTATCCTGCTGCTTTTGGATGGAGTTTATGTAGATGTCTGTTAGGTCCATCTGTTCTAATGCATTGTTCAGTGCCACTGTCTCCTTACTTATTTTCCGTCTAGTTGATCTGTCCTTTTAGAGTGAGTGGTGTGTTGAAGTCTCCTAAAATGAATGCACTGCATTCTATTTCCCCCTTTAATTCTGTTAGTATTTGTTTCACATATGTAGGTGACTCCTATATTGGGTGGATAGATATTTATAATGGTTATATCCTCTTGTTGTCCTGACCCCTTTATCATTATGTAATGTCCTTCTTTGTCTTGTTACTTTGTTTTGAAATCTATTTTGTCTGATATAAGCACTGTTACTCCTTTTTTCTCCCTATTACTTGCATGAAATATCTTTTTCCATCCCTTCACTTTAAGTCTGGTATGCCTTCAGTTTGAAGTGAGTCTCTTGTAGGCTGCATATAGATAGATGGGTCTTGTTTTTTTAATCCATTCTGTAACTCTATGTCTTTTGATTGGTGCATTCAGTACATTTACATTAACATTTATAGATAGATATGTACTTATTTCCATTCCAGGCTTTAGATTCGTGGTTACCAAAGGTTCAAGGGCAGATTCCTTACTATCTAACAGCTTACCTCCTTTATTATGCTATTTCAAACACAATCTAAAGGTTCTTCTTTTTTTCCCTCCCTTCTTCTTCCTCCTCCACCTCCACTCTTTATATGTTAGGTGTCATATTCTGTACTCTTTGTGTATACTGTGACTGACTGTGGGTAATTAATTTAATTTAGCATTTACTTAGTAAGTAATTGGTCTACTTCCTTTACTGTGGTTTTATTTTCTCTAGTAACAGCTAATTAGCCTTAGGAGCACTTCCATCTATAGCAGTCACTTTAAAATACACTGTAGGGACGGTTTGTGGGAGGTAGATTTCCTCAACTTTTGCTTATCTGGACATTGTTTAATCCCCACTTCAAATTTAAATGATAATCTTGCCGGGTAGAGTATTTTTGGTTCGAGGCCCTTCTGTTTCATTGTATTAAATATATGATGCCACTCCCTTCTGGCCTTTAAGGTTTCTGCTGAGAGGTCTGATGATAGCCTGATGGGCTTTCCTTTGTATGTGATCTTATTTTTCTCTCTGGCTCCTTTAATACTCTGTCCTTGTCCTTGATCTTTGCCATTTTAATTATTTTACGTCTTGGTGTTGTCTTCCTTGGGTCCCTTGTGTTGGGAGATCTGTGCGCTTCCATGGCCTGAAAGACTATTTCCTTACCCGGATTGGGTAAGTTTTCAGCAATCATCTCCTCAAAGAGACTTTCTATCACTTTTTCTGCCTTCTTCTTCTGGTGCCCCTTTAATGCAAATATTGTTCTGTTTGGATTGGTCACACAGTTCTCTTATTATTCTTTCATTCCTAGATACCATTTTTTCTTCTATCTTTGCCTCAGCTTCTTTGTATTTCTGTTCTCTAATTTCTATGTCATTTACTGTTTCCTCTACCTCATCTAATCTGCTTTTATATCCCAAAATTGTATATTTCATTTCAGATGCTGTCTTTTTCAAAGTTTCTAACCTCTTTCTTGAAGTCCTCCCTGAGATCTTGAATATTTTTCTGTAGCTCTGTGAGCATGTTTATGATTTTTATTTTGAAATCTTTATCAAGAAGATTGGTGAATTCAGTTTTACTTAGTCCTCTTTCTGGCATCTTCTCCTGTTTTTTTGTTTGTACAAAATATTTATGCCATTTCATTTTTTTTAGTGATTCTTATGGAATAACTCTGTGCAGGCAGTGCTCTCTAGTACCCAGAAGCTCTACTCTCTGGAGCTGCCCAGCACCTGGAGCAATGGCAGGAGTTGCAGACAAGCAGAACTGGCACCTGCTGAGAGGGACAAGCTCTTTCCTGAATCCCAGCTGCAGTGCCTGCCTCCACTGCCAGGGCCAGTCGGCCGAGAGTACAGGGAGGAGCCTCTGTATTATGCCCCTGTAGCTGCCATAGGAGAAGCCACCCTCTGGCTGGCCTGGCACGATGGCGGGGGCAGCAGGTGTGTGGACCAATGCCTGCCAGTAGGAAAGAGTGCCAGGCTGCGTATAGCAGTGGGAGCCTCGAAGCGCATTGCCAGCCAGGGGTATGGAGTGCCTGAAGCTCCTCAAAGTTTCCAACCTGCTGGGCTAAGTGTGCCTGGACAATTTTGTCCACCTGCCCTTTCTCCTGCACAGTGAGCTCTGTGTAATCTTTGCCTCTTTAGCAGCCCTCTCGCTATTGGGAAGTCTTTCAAAGTGCCCGCCTTTCTTTTGTCCTGGAGCAGCCGGTTGTGGGTACCTGTTCTCCACAAGCAGCTGGAATCTCAGTCTCTTTGAGTATTTCACCTGTCTTTGCTTTCCAACCCCACTAATCTCCAAAGCACCATGTAATGTGGGTTCATGCCCCTAAAGCAGAACTCCAGGGCTGGGTGTTTAGCAGTCCCGGGCTTCTTGTCCCTCCCTGCTGCACTTCTCTTCCTCCTACCTGTGAGCTGGGGTTGGGGAAAGGATTCAGTCCCACCAGATTGCGCATTTGCTACTTTACCCTTTTCTTTGAGGTCTTCTCTTTTCCCCATATGTAGGCAGCCTGTTCTGCAATCTTCAGGTTGCTTTTTCAGGATCAGTTGTATTTGCTGTATTATCATGTTATATGTGGTTTTGGGAGGAGGTTTCTGCCTCACTTCTCACACCGCTATCTTTTTTCTCAACACTCAAAAAGGAGATGAAAATTGAACCCTAAATTTTTTTTTGATATGTTATTTTTTATTTTGATGTAATTTCACACATACAGAAAAATAGCAAGAATCATACAAAGAGCTCCCCTATGCTTCCACTCAATGAACCCTAAATTTTTAATGTAAAAACATATCACCTGTTATTTTGCAGAACTTCGTGAAATAAAAGTCTGACTAAAGGAAAAGGGCTTCAATATTTTTAGCTGCACAAAAAGGAAGTAGAGCAATTAAAGAGGCAGATCAGCTATAGCCACAAGCACAGAAACCGACTGAGTCCCAGTGCCATCAGGTCAAGGAAAGCAAGCCTCAAATACAAAAATTCACTAGCCAGCTGATCTTTTTCATTTAAATGAAGCCTCTGCTCAATACTCAGACTTAGTAACTGGGGCTCTCCCGACACTCCGTTCAAGCACACCAGCAAAGAATGTCCCAAACCCATTATCTATAAACACCAAAGACGTGCCACATTACCCAGGCATACACAATTCCTGAATTAACTGGTGCTTCCTAAATAAGAATGAACATAAACAGACACCTCTTATAAGCCACTGACTCCAACACTGAGGGGGTGTGTTGGAGCCAACCTGAGGAACACCTGCTGGGCATTCCAGCAAGGGGAATATAAAATAGTTACAAAGGAAAATGTATATGCTGGGGGAAAACACCTATATGCTGGAAAAAAGATCCCCAAGTCTACTCTGAAATTTACATCCACACCCACCCCGCCCCCCCAAAACACACACCAGTCTTTTCTGCACAGAAGCCCTTCTTCATTTTATAATCATCATAGGCAAGAATCATCAGTGGGTGCTAAAAACCATGGGGTAAAAAAAAATATTAGGCCATTCACAATAGTTAAAAAGTGGAAACAGCCCAAATCTCCATTAATGGATGAATGGATACACAATACATGGTGTATGCACATAATGGAACATTATTGAGCCATAAAAAGAATGAAGTTCTGATACAAGCTAGAAGATAGACGAACATTGAAAACATTATCCTAAGATAAGGTAAGGTGGACACAAAGGGTCATATATTGTATGTTCCATTAACATAAAATATTCAGAATAGGTTAATCCACAAAGACAGAACAGAGGCTGCCAGAGGCTGAGGAGAGAGAATAAGCAGCAAATGAATCTGATAGAGGGTGTGGTGACTGTAGAACATTGAAGGCACTTCATGGTTCACTTTAAGGTGTTTTTTATGTTATATAAATTTCACTTCAATAAAAAGCACATTGTTATGTGTGTGTGTACATATGAATGTATATATGTACACTAGGCACTGGGTACTTAGAAATTCAATGTTTCACACCAGAGACTACTTTTGTTAATTAAAAGGGATAAAAATAGTAGTTTTATTTGTAATACTCCAAACCAAGCCTGAAAATAAACAAAAAGGTCCATGAGTAGTAAAAAGAGTACATCTGGCACAGTTATTCAGTGGGGTAGTAGGGGTGAGAAGGAACAGGAACCACAGTATATGCAGCAGCGCAGGTGAGTCTCGCAGTAAACAGCTAGTACGCAGCACACGCTCCGCCACAGAAGGTACTGAAGCTGGCAGATGTGATGGACGGTTAAGCAAGTCTGGACAGGGACATTCCTGGGGAATGGGGGCTGGGACCAGGAAGGGGCTCCACTGGGACTTCTGGAGTGCTGGGTATGGCCCACTCCCCTCTGTGGCAGACACGTGAGCTTGTTCACTTTACAAAAATTCATCGAGGTGTATGATTTTTTTAAGCAGTGAGGTAAGAAGCTCTAATACAAAATAATAAACACACAGAGGTAATATATATGAGTATACTAAGAAATAGATGGACTGCTATGAAAATTAACAGAACAATCACATCTAATTAAGGAGAATGGGAGAAATCGGGGTACAAGAAGCAGAATTTGAGCAGAGCTCAAATCCTATGGAACTCCGTGGAATAAATGTTTCTTACGAGGGGGTCAGTGCTTCTGGAGTAAAGAGAACCAAGTGGAAGCAGGAAGCCTTGCCATCCCTAAGTAAGAGAGGAGGAAGCACACTCACTCCGGACCTAGCTCCTCCACCTGGGTGACTGTGTCTCGGTGTGCTCAGCCCCAGGTGGGTGGTTGAGCACTGACCAGTGAAAACTCATCTTATGGAGCAGATACAGTCAGCAGCTAAGGGACCACTTCCCTAACACTGATCCAACCCATGGGCACATAGGCACTAAATACAGAAAACACCTGTCTTTGACATATTGACAAAACCCTAATCTGTCTTTTGCATGTCACGTCCTGCAGCAGCTCTGTCCCACAGGGCGTTCCACAATGTTGGAACGTGCCATTCCTGCACTGTTACAGCAGCCACTGGCCACATGTGGGTACTGAGCTCAGAAACGTGGCTAGGGAAGCAAGACACGACACTGGATTTTGTATTTCATTCTATTTTAATTAACTTAAATAGCCCACGTGGCTCATGATTATATTGGGCAGCACAGTTCTAAGTCTAAAATGAGCAATTACTAAATTACAGAGTTCTGTTCATAGTATGTCTCCTAAGTTCATTTATCACAGAAGTTAAAACACAAACTAGGCCAGCTCACATTAACCTTGGAGGCCATGAGAAGTATAATACTAACATTTCTAGTTTGAAACTAGAACTCAAGATGTATAAACAAGGCAGGTGATTAAGACCAAAAAGCACTAGTGAAAACAATCAGACACTGAGGTGAATTACTCATTCAAAGCCAGCAGCTAACTTCTAGCTTATTTCTGCAGAACTTTTGCGTTCGGTTGTAGCCAATACTGTAATTCACTCAAAACCTATCCCAGGACACCAGGGCAGTGAACTCACTCCCCTCCACCTCTCCCACTTCCTGGCTGCAAAATGTTGAACAAAGCACATTAACTCTCCCTGCCTCGGTTTTCTCACTTGTAAAATGTGGACATGTTTCCACCTCTGCAGCTATTATGAGGACTAAATGATTTGATGCTTTTAAAGTACTTAGGCCATTGCCCGTACATATTAGGATTTGTAGTGGGCTGAGAGTGGCCCCCAAAAGGTATGACCCCATCCTATTCTCCAGACCCTGTGAATGTTGTCTTATTTGGAAAAAGCATTTATGCACATGTAATTAAGTTAAGGGACTTGAGATTAACATGACTACCTGGGTGGGTCCTAAATGCCAACATGAGTGTCCTGAGCAAGAGAGAGTAAACACAAGAAGTGCACACTGCTAAAACCAATGCCAGGCTGGAAAGGCTACATGCCGCCTGACAATGTGGAAATGGCACAACTAGAGATGGAGAACAGCTTACTGGGCCCAGGGGTGTGGGGCAGGTTGATCAGGGTTTTTTTAGGCCAGCAGACTCTGTGTAGTACCGCAGTGGTAGATGCATGGCACCAAGCATCTGTCAGAATCCAGTGAACTTTAGAATAAAGAGAAAACCCTAATATATGCAAAATTTTATATAACTGGTTAGGCAGTCAGGATGCAAGGCTGGAATGCAGGCTATGGCAAAAGAATCTGACCGTATTACAAATAAATGTACGCATAACCTCAGTGAAAGGGGTGGAGGGCCAAGTTACCTGAGTAACTTGGAAAGGAGTGGCAAACATAAAACTGAAGGCAAAAAGATCTGTATGTCAGTACTGCAGGTGACACAGTGGGTACAGGTGGTCAGTCCTGAAATACTGAGGTTAAAGACGGCACATGAATGGCAGATGGTGGGAGCCAGGTTTCTCTGTGGGACAGTCACAGATAAGCAAGAGAAGACCCGATGACCCACACGGTCCTGGACTGGAGTCGGAGATCAGTATGAACTCAGGTACAGTTTAACAGGGGTGGAGATGGACAATTATTTATTTAAATAATTGTAGCTATATTGTATACACGAGTTAGTATACACACACCTGTTTCCCAGCTCTGTCCCCAGCAGGCTGAGAAGCCACAACACTCCAGGATGAACAAGCACAGCCAGCGCTCAGATTGTCCTAACACCACTCTCCAACCAACAGGGCTCCCGGGAGAAACGGTGGACTCCGAGGCTGGGGCAGAAAATATACACGATGAGCCCACACCTGGCAGCACCAGCAGGCAAGTATCAGAACAACAAACAAAAACTGGTAATGGGACAAAGCTGCAGTTGTCAGGGACACCGAAGACAACTGGCAGAGCAGTCCCAGCCATGTTCCAATGGCTAAAGCTGGAACAGTCTGAGCAACATAACAACGTAGTATTAGATTATAACCTGTAACATAAAATAAATATCCCCGAGTCCATGCTGGTATAAATGACTGAAAAAATATCAAATGGGTGAAAAAGGACAAATCTTCCATACTGGAAAATTCCAAGCAATTTATGTACAGATACTCTGGTCTCAAGGAGGTAAAGCATAGCTGCTCCCCCATGTGACCTGTCCGTTTGCTCCAGAGGGCACAGGAGCAAAGGGGGGACGAAGAGTCACTCCACAGTGCAGCCGCCTCGCGGCCACGCGGCCAGGCTTCCCATCAACAGTGGTGAGTCATGTTGACTCTCTGGCCCTTGACAAGACTTGAGTAGGGACTTCATTTCTGTGGTCTTCTTCCCAAAACCCAGAACCACGGTTATGAACCACAGGAAAACCATCAGACAAACCCAAATTGAAGGACATCCTACAAGACACCTGAGCAATACTCCCCCAAACTGCTAAGGTCATCACACAGGCCTGAGACACAGTCACGACCCAAAGGCACCCAGGGAGCCACGACGCCTGAGCCCCGCGTGGAGTGCCGGATGGATCCTGGGAGACGAGGACAGCAGGGAAAACCAATGAGATCGGAATAAAGTGCGAAGTCTGGGTTACAACGCATCAAGCTCCGCCGTTAGTTGTGACAGAATATGCCACAGTGATGTCGGAGGTCAGCCACTGGGGAGACGGGGAGGGGTTGGTACAGGACCTCTGTTATTTTTGGTAACTCTTCAGTAAATATAAAACAACTCTACTATTAATTTGCATAGAACTAAATATACTCACACAAACAAGTACAAGTAAAACTGGGAAAATGTGAACAAAATGGGCGGGTATGGACACATCAATTTGACATCTGGTTGGAATTTTGTATTAGTTTTGCAAGATGTTACCTTTGGGGGAACCTGGGTAAAGGAACTGCGGACCCCTCTGCACGATTTTTTACACAGCGAGTCAATCTACAATTATCTTAAAAGAAAACTTTTGCCATTTTAGACTTTTTTACTTGGAATGATTGCTGGGCCCCTGCTCAGTCTGAATGGTGTAAAGTTTTGTTGTTAATGACTTAAAGATGCAGTTCATCAATAGGCCTAATATAGTCTCACTGCCTGAGCCAGGAACACACACACCTGGCGAGGCTCTCGGTCGACTTACCAGCCAGTGTGTCTGTCACTCCAGGTATTTCGTCTAAGCCAGTAACAGCAAAATTGTTCTTCCCCAATGATGATTCCTACTAAAAAGTTTCAACATGAGATTCGTATCTCAGGAGACAGAGCTGATTCCAGAACTGAAGCGGACTAAGAGAAATGACCAGGACAAAACCCCAGAGGACAGCGTTTCTTCAATCACATGGCAAAGTACCAGTCTCAAGTAACATAAGCCCGCTTCCTAAATAAAATGACCTTCCTTTCCACACCACAACCAAAGGCCTGGACTACACTTCTAAAACACGGCCTATAAAAGCTGCTCTCTTCTTGGGCGAGCATCCACAGGTTGACGATCTACCTTGTCACTATAAGCACACAAAATGAAGTTACAGCATCACACTTGTATTTTACCAAACTCTTAAACTTTCATGCTTTACACTTAGCTTGTGTATTTCTCTCCGTTTAGCCTCCCCTCCCCCACCTCCTCTTTCCCCACACTGCACCTTTCAGTGCACCTCTGGTTTGATGCCAAGGAGACCAATGACATTTCAATCTCTCAGCAAACCACAACATATACAGCTATAAGCCTCTCGCCTAAGTATTCCTTAAACTGATCACCAGGCTTAAGTTCTATAAATACTTAGTAAACTCTCTAAACTGAAGGCTTGAAAAAAAAAATACATGATGCTGTTTGCATTCAATGGAATATTAACTGCACAGCTTAACAGAGTGAAATCTATATGCATGGGCAAGTCAAGAAAGGAAACAATATACAGGGCATGTATATTTACATAAAAATACAAATATGTAACTTTGCTTTATATGTACACATGTATTTGCAATTTTCAAAAAATCTGGAAGACCCAGACAGCAAGCAGATCTTAACAGTGTTTATATGGGTAAGGGAATACTTGCACATTCAGTAAGCCTTTAAAAGGCATTTTATATTTACATACTGAGAACATATTATCATTTCTATTATTGTTTTTTAAAAATATGTATTTTTCATGAATTTTAGTCTTCCGCAGTAAAGCTTATCAACATTTGACCATCTAGAATTACCTATGCATTCCGTATGTGTGTCACAGGACATGTACAATTACTCTAAATTTTAAGGCAGGTAATATAACCTTGCTATCTGACACCTACTGGTTATATGGCCTTCTGACAGGATTTCCATTCAATACAGAAACCCAGGGTTAAGCATTGACTCAACTGGAAAGAGATGGAAGAACCACAAAAATATGGAATAATCCCACTTTCTTCCAAAGGGTGCCCACTCTGATTTCCTTAAATTATGGTGTTAGGACCACAAACACAGATACAACAGTGCTAGAGTAAGGTAGGACTTCTAGATCTCCACATCCAGGAGCCTCTCACCTAACTTCCAGACAAGAGCTCATTCTCTTTAGCCCCTTTTCCAAACAAAGTTTCCGAGAGTTTCTACCCAGAGTTGATTTTGGCCCCCAATTTTGTGCCTTGAAAGCCTTCAAAAGCTGTTTCCTGTCCTCCAAATTAAACCAGAATTGATAATGGTCCAAAATCATTAACAGTAAGTTTGACCATGCTTCTTCACTCGTAGTATATTTCGTAAAAGTGTTACCACAGCTACAAAAAAGGGCTCTGTGTCAAGCTGCTAGAAAACCTTCTAGTCAAAGAAATGGTTCAAAGAGCAGAGAAACGGTTATTTAAAAGACATTACCTGTCCCCCCAAAAGTGTCTATATATTCAAATATGATGTAAACTATGTTGTCATAATAACCAGAGAACTGAAAATTCCTGATATTATTACTGTCCATTTCTATTTTCACACACAAACCCTACTGTAACATATTGGCTACATTTAGCACATGCCAGAAATTCACAGGCGAGTCCACTGTGGTTGTACCGAGTTGTTATCTTGGAAATAGTTTTACATTCAGTGGTAAAGAAGTTATAAGCCTAAAATGGGCAGAAAATTATCAAATATGATCATGTTCTTCTGCCCAT
>JAQQAC010004778.1:365405-390704 GCA_029783875.1 Phataginus tricuspis | reverse complement strand
CTTCTTTAGAGAAGAAATTCAGATGGCCAACAGGCACATGAAAAAATGCTCCACATCGCTAATCATCAGAGAAATGCAGATTAAAACCACAATGAGATATCACCTCACACCAGTGAGGATGGCCAACATCCAAAACACAAACAACACCAAATGTTGGCGAGGATGTGGAGAGAGGGGAACCCTCCTACATTGCTGGTGGGAATGCAAATTAGTTCAACCATTGTGGAAAGCAGTATGGAGGTTCCTCAAAAAACTCAAAATAGAAATACCATTTGACCCAGGAATCCCACTCCTAGGAATTTACCCCAAGAATGCAGCAGCCCAGTTTGAGAAAGACAGATGCACCCCTATGTTTATTGCAGCACTATTTACAATAGCCAAGAAATGGAAGCAACCTAAGTGCCCATCAGTAGATGAATGGATTAAGAAGATGTGGTACATATACACAATGGAATATTACGCAGCAATAAGAAAGAAACAAATCCTACCATTTGCAACAACATGGATGGAGCTAGAGGGTATTATGCTCAGTGAAATAAGCCAGGCCGAAAAAGACAAGTACCAAATGATCTCACTCATATGTGGAGTATAAGAACAAAGAAAAAATAAATAAAAAAATGAAGGAACAAAACAGCAGCAGACTCACAGAACCCACGAATGGACTAACAGTTACCAAAGGGAAAGGGACTGGGGAGATGGATGGGAAGGGAGGGATAAGAGGGTAAAAGGGGCATTACGATTGGCAGATATAGGGTGGGGGTGCACGGGGGGGACTGTACAGCTCAGAGAAGACAAGTAGCGATTCTCATCTCACTACGCTGATGGACAGTGACTGTGGTGGGGTTGGTGGGGGGGACCTGGTGATGGGGGGAGTTCAATCATCACGGTATTGCCCATGTAATTGTAGGTTAATGATACTAAAATAAAATAAATTATTAAAAAAAAAAAAAGAATTACTTGATGTTGTGCATGGGAAAATCCCCTCCCCACATCATGCACACACTGGAATTAGGTCCAGGAACCCAAAGAGGGTTACACTATTGCTGTGTATGAAAAAACAACAACACAAAAAACAGGCAGTAAGCTCCTTGCATTGGTCTTGACAATGACTTTTTGGACCTGATTCCAAAAGCAAAAGCAACAAAAGAAAACACAAGTGGGACGACATCAAACTAAACACCTCATTGCAGAGGAAACCATCAACGAAATAAAAGGGAGCCTATAGAATGGGAGAAAAGATTTACTAATAATATATCTGATAAAGGGTTAATATCCAAAATATATAAAGAACTCATACAACTCAACAGAAAAAAAATAATTAAAAAGTGGGCAGAGGATATGAATAGACATTTCTCTAAAGATGGCCAAGGCACATGAAAAGATGCTCCACATTGCTAATCATCAGGGAAATGTAAATCAAAACCACAGTGAAATAGCACCTCGCACCAGTCAGAATGGCCAATATCCAAAGGGCAAGAAATAACAAATGCTGGTGAGGATGTGGAGAAAGGGGAGCCCTCCTGCACTGCTGGTGGGAAAGTAAGTTGGTGCAGCCACTGTGGAAAACAATATGGAGGTTCCTCAAAAAACTAAAAATAGAAATATCATTTGAGCCAGTAATTCCACTCCTAGGAATTTACCCTAAGAAAACAAAAACCCAGATTCAAAAAGACATATGCACCAGTTTATTGCTGCATTATGTACAATAGCCAAGATATGGAAGCAACCTAAGTGTCCATCAGTAGATGAATGGATAAAGAAGATGTGGTACATATACACAATGGAACATTATTCAGCCATAAGAAGAAAATAAGTCCTACCATTTGCAGCAACATGGATGGAGCTGGAGGGTATTATGCTCAGTGAAATAAGCCAGGTGGAGAAAGATAAGTATCATATGATTTCACTCATCTGTGGAGTATAACAACAAAGCAAAACTGAAGAAACAAAAACAGCAGCAGACTCAGAGACTCCAAGAAGGGACTACAGGTTACCAAAGGGGAGGGGTGGGGGAAGGTGGGTGGGTGGGGAGGGAGAAGGGGATTGAGGGGCATTATGATTGGTGCACATGGAGTGTGTGGGGTCACGGGGAAGACAGTGTAGCACAGAGAAGACAAACAGGGACTCTGTAGCATCTTACTATGCTGATGGACAGTGACTGCAATGGGGTGTGTGTCGGGGACTTGATAATATGGGTGAATGTAGTAACCATAAAGTTTTTCATGTGAAACCTTCATAAGACTGTATATCAATGATATCTTAATAAAAAAAAGAAATATGTATCTGGAAAAAATATATATATGGTCATTATATATATATATATATATTTCCCAGGTATATTTGGTCTTCATCCACAGCTCCTGAAAACACTGCAGTCTTACAGGTGTAACAGGTGTTTTCTCATGTGAATGAGAGACTGTGGGACCCCACCCGAGGGCGGGGCTGGGGCTGAGCCAGCAGGCGGCCGGCCCCTCACAAAACCCCTGAGAAGAGCTTCTTGCCCTGCTCTGCTCAGGTCCGTCGCATCCTGCTTCTCGGTCCGAGAGCTGCTCTGCTTGGGAAACGGACGCCTCCGCGTGCCACCGAGCCGGCCCCGAGCTCCATGAGGATAGAAGCTCCCTTATTTGGGACCTTGCCCTCTGTATCTCTTCATCTTTCTGTTAACTTGTATCCTTTAAGGTATCCTTACTGGTAAACTTAAGCATTTTCCTGAGTTCTGTGAACTGCTCTAGCAAATTAATCAAACCTAAGGGGAAGGTCTTAGGAACTTCCAGCCTTTAGCCAGTAGGTCGGAAGCACAGGGAACTCCTGCGGCTTGCCACCGGCCTCCGGAGTGGGGGTGGAGAGCAGTCTTGTAGGAGGGAGCCCTTAACCTGGGGGATCTGGTGCTGTCCCTGGGCAGATAGCATCAGAATTGAGTTGCGTTCTCCTGCTGGTGTTTGAGAAGTGCTTGGTGTTATGTGTGGGAAGACCTCCTCCCACATATTTACACACATTGGAAGCCGGTCTGGGAAACAAATGAACTTACACTACTATTACTGCTGTATATAATATTGCTATTGTTATACATACATGTAGGGGAAACACACCATTGCATTTGGTGCTGGACAAGCGGGCATCGCAGAACCTGACTCCCATTTTCATTGGTTTTCAAGACCCTCTCCTTTTCGGGCATGGGTGGGGGGCTGCGTCGATCTTGCTGACGGAGGTGAGAATGGCTGCAGGGCATGTCACGGCGCTAAGGGCTGTCCTGGCTGCCTCAGGGCCTCTGCAGTTCCCAAAGCTGTCCTTTCCTGCGGGACCACTGTGGGCACCATAAGGCTTCATTTTTACCTCGCAATTCCCTCAGAAAGCAGAGGATCCATACTGCCTAGCACGACATCAGAGGTCACGAAGTCATCCTCTACCTTGTTTCCAAGCTGTCGACCCACAGAAGAGGCAGCCGGAAGTAAACCAAAAGCATTTATCTGGGGTCCCGACTTGCAGTGCAGGGGAGTCTAGCAACCCAAACTGTGTCCCACAAGGGAACAAAGACAAGAGGGAAGGTTTGTGTGTGCTGTTCACAAGGAATCTGGTCATGTTGGCAGCAGAAAACTGATCTCGGCTGAATCCGTTGGTTGCTAAGGCAGTTGTGAAGCCACGCCTCTCACTGTAGCAGACGGGATATTTGGGCTGAGTCCCTGGATGTCTGCGGTGTAGCCCAGTTCAAAGTTCACGATTCCACTCGCGAGGGCAGTGAGGACGCACGTAAGGCCCATCCTGATGGCCTCCCCGCTCCGTTTGACACGAGTGACCTCGTGTCATTCCACCTTTCACAAGGCTCTGGATCCTTTGTAACAGTTGTGCTGGTTACTAAGTGTATTATTAGATGATGTCCTAGGCGCTGAGTCACCCACATTGCCATCTAGAGGCTGCCATACATCACTGCGGAAAACAATATTCCCATCCTGCCTGTTACCCTTTGTAGTTCCAAAGGGCTTTTACACATATTTTCTCATTCGACCCTTGTTATAGCCCAGTGAGGAACATGGTTTCATATACCATTTTTAGGGATAAGGAAACTGAGCCCCAGGAATTTAAATCACCTACCGAAGCTCCCAGAGCCTATGGAGCATGTCATTTGCAGGAAATGCAATGGGAGTGAGACCCTAAAGTCAGCGAGACGGAGCCTCTGGCCACAGCTTTGCAATCTCAAGCACCCTCATTTTGCTGCTAATTCTTAGTTTTACAAAGTGGAGACATTGCTGGATTATCCTAGCAACATGGGGCCTTTTGAAATAGCTTGGTTATTAAAATTCTCTGTATAAAAGGAAATGAAGAAGAGAGTTTTTTCAAAAATAGCTAGGGATACAGTCTCTAAAAGAGAAAAAACAGGTACCCTGTGCCGGAAATAAAGTCAGAAATTCCAACGACCTGTCTGGAACTTGATGAATGTTTTACCTCCTGACTGAGAAATACTTTTTGACAACTGTGTTCTGGCACTCACCAGCCTGCCAGGGACTCCAGAAGGCAAACTGCAATTTCTGGCTGGTCTCCGGGCTCCCCTGGGCTGTGCCTAGGCTGGTAGTGCTGCGCCGGCTGGAGGGCAGCCTGAGCACTAAGCAAGCCGGGTGCTGAGTGATGGTGTCCACCACCAAGGGACGGGAGAGGGACAATGGCTCTTCCTTTACAAAACCACCCCACTTTCTTTCTCTTTTTTAAATTATGTACTCCTGTCTTTGTGTCTTCTCTGTGTCCCAGACAAGTTATTCCTGCCTGTGCTTGGCATGCAGGGAACAGGCTGGCATGCAGCCTGGGCAGGAAGGGATGGCTCAGCCCTGGGTGGACAGTGCTTTCTTCCCTAGTGAATGAGGCTCCCTGCCCGCTTCCAAGAAAGGAACGTGTGTGTATGTGTATGTACAGAAAGCTTGGACCTTTCTCCTTGTTTCCTTGAACCCTGCCTCCTCCCCCTGTTACTGCCCCTACCACACGGCTGCCCACCCCCGGGCCCCTATGACAGCCCCTTTTCTGTTTCCACTTCCCATTCTCTCTCACCTCCAGTATTTAGGGGTGTGTGACTTCCAGCAAAGTAGCTAACTGTGCCCCAGTTTCCTCATTTGTGACATGAGGGTGACAACAGTGCCCACCTCATGGACGGTCGTAAGGACCCAGTAAATGAGTCACTGCGAGCAGAGCATTTAGGACCAGGCCCGGCATGTGGCAAACCGGAGGCACGCGTTTGGCCCAATCATTATTTGTGCTGCACGATTTAGAGGCGTACAGACACCGAGTGGAGGGGATCACACAGCAACGAGCACCGTCATCACCACTAGGGCACTGACTGAGTGCCGCTGTGTGCCGGGCATCATGCTGGGTCTGTGAGATCCAGCGTCCTGAGGGAGGTATTACCATCCCCCTTTACAGATGAGGGGATTGGAACGAGACAAGCTGGGTGACCCGCTCAGAATCACAGGACATCCAGTCCCCAAACCCCAGCTCTTGTTGACTAAAACCAACACACTGCTGCATTTAAGGAAAAGCTTATCCGGCATCTTACAGAGGCCCACAGCCTGAGAGCAGCCCATCGGCGCATTCTGATAAACTGCTCCAAAACCCTTTGTTTGGGAACATCTTAAAATAGCTTTTTTTTACAGGGGGTGCAGGGAAGAGGAAGGACATCAGCTCGATGATGCAGGGAAGACAGAGGGAGACATGAAACTGAAGTCAAGAAAGCAAAGCAGGTTTTATTGCCCTTTGTACAGAGTGACAGAGCATTACTGCCCCGTGTAACAGAGTGACAGAGCAGGCTCCCGAGGTTACTGTGAGGCTCCTTTCACGGGGTTTTTGGCAGGGCAGAGCAGTCCTTGATAGACAGTCTTTGACCTTGGAGACCTGATCTAATTGGCGAAATGAAGACATGGGCTGCGCTATGATGTTTTCCTTTATTTGGAGAGTGGTTTTTTCATCTGGGGAGTGTCTGACATTCCAAGTCACTCCTGGCCCTTGAAACTTCAACTAATTAACTAACTGACTCTGTGCGTCCTTTCTGGCTCTCTGGTTCTATCTGGTTAACTCTTTTGAGTCCTTTGCTCTCTTTCCACCCTGCTCATGTCTGTCTTTCTGTCTAACAGTTCCATCAATATATCAGGCAGTGTCCTTAAATAACTGACAAGGATTATTCTGACCCATCTCTGCGTGAGAGAAAGCAAAGATTAGGACCGCTAATTATTTATTCCCCTAACGGGTTCTACCAGGGACCCAAGAACTAGACCAGTTTGTCTTGTTCTGAGCATTCTAGGCTGTTTTTTTCTGGTCAGGGGTGAGGGGTGAGGGGCTGTGTCTTTTGACGCAGGCAGGAAAGGCTGCAGGGCATCCTCACAGCCCAGTAGGAGCCGACCTGGCTGACTTGGGCCTCTGCAGCTCGCACAGCTCTCTTGTTTGTGGGACCACCTTGGAGAACCACAAAATCTGACACCATTTTGTCTCACCGTTGTGCCCGCTCCACCCCTGTAGTGGGCCAGAGATGGCACCTCCCTCTGATTTTCACACTTCGGTTAATGTCATCATTGCCCCACAGCAAAACACACAGAGATTGCCTCATGCAAGCATAGCCCATCAGGCTGTGGCAAGCCAGAGGAGGGGGGTGGCTGCCCCCACCCTGGAGTGGGGAGGGCCAACGGGAGAGGAAGATGGTGTCTATCAAGGCCAAATCCTGCCAACTTCACACTTTCCTGAGTTCTAGCCCTAAGCTGTCCACCTGGGCGGCAAATCAGCTTTCTGGAGACATCCAGCCCCACCCTGCAGTCATTCCTAGCGTGTCCTTGACACTTGGCTAGTTGGGCACGGAGAAGCCTAGCACAGCAAGGAGCGTGAACTGCCCACCATGTGACTGCCTTGAGTGCTCGGCTCGTAAGTTTTTCTGAGGGCCCAGTGACCGGGTGTGCACCACTGCATGGGAACACAGCTCTTTACCTGCTTCTGCCAGGGAGCCATAAGGCAGAGCCCCATGTGGGGTGCCACCCCACTGGCCTCAGGAAGCATGAGACCCAGGAGTGATGAGAGCTGAATGGACTGCAAACTCGTGCCATGAAATGGCTGCCTGAGAGCTTCCAGCTCATCACAGCCCGTTGGCAGTTAAGTGCCTGAGCCTCTGCGGGGCTTGGGAGGCCAGGGAGGCCCCACCAGCCGCCCCTTACCACTCAAGCCAGGCGACTCAGCCGGACCCTGGGATGGGGGTCAGAGCACATGGCGCTCATTTCCTTCCTCTGTGTGTGCTTCTCAGGGCATGGCTTTCTCCTGTCTGGATGATAAAGAGCTCGGCTTTCCATTTGTCCCCCGTTACTGCTGTGTATGAGGAAGCCCCCTCCCCTGCACCCAGGTGGCACTCCAGCGTGTTTCCTGGCAGGACAGCATGCAGAGCCAGCCATGGAACAGGGCTTCCCGAGGATCTGTCTGCAGGCTGCCTGCCTGCCCTCCATACCCGGTTCCTGCCCAGCTCTCATGGCTTCCAGACCACAGGTTGTCCAGACTGGCCATAGCAGAGGAAAACTGGATCAAACCTCTGGGTTTAAAATTTAACACTGACATTAACTTGAAAATAAACTCAGGTAGCCCCCAGAACTTTGTAACCACTAACAGGATGCAGTTTCTTTTCATTCGCCGTTTCTGAGTGCCAGGGTCAGAGGTAAAGCAGAAAGCTGATTTTGCAGAACCCAAGCCTTCCTGCCCCAGGGACTGAGGGGGAACTGATAAGAGAAACAAAAGGCAATTGAATTGGCCCAAGAATGTCTGCTTGGATCCTTGCCAGTTGCTACTTTGTGTGTCTGTGCTCATGAACACCAAAGCCTTTCCCACCAGTTCCCTGTAAAAGCCCTAACTGCTGGTGCTTCAGGAGGACAGTGGTTCTTTAAGGCACAAGACTGCCACTCCCTCATTTGCTGGAAAATTAGTAAACTATTCCTTTCCTTTCCTCAAAACCTTGTCATTGTATTTTGTGATTTGACTTTGGTGACAAGGACCAGTTTTCAGTAATAGCAGGAGGGCCGGTGGCTACACTAGCACTTGGGCCAAACTACCACCAGATCTTACTGGTGATTACTCCAAACCCCAACAGGTCTCCCTCCCTGCTGCTCTCCTGCAGCAGCCAGAAGCGTTAGGCAGGAAAATAGATATGAGCAGGGTGGAAAGAGAATAAGGCCAGTAAAGCCCACTAGAAGGGACTCAAAGAGTTAATCAGTTAAAACTACAAAGCCAGAAAAGACTCAGAGTTAATGAGTTAGTCAATTAAAGCTCAGAAGGCCAGGAGCAACTTGACCTAGAATGTTGAATACTCCCCAGATAAAGAAATGTATCTCAGCATAGCCTGTGTTTTCATTGTATCCATTAGCACCTGCTAAAAGGCCCAGCTTATTCAAGAAGAAGTCTATCTTAAAGTTAAGATTGCATTTTAACCAAACAGACAGTAACTCAGCCCGCTTCGGAGGCAGGGCAGACAGTCTTGACTGAACTGCTTCCAGACAGAAAACTGCTATCCTGGGAAGGAATCAGAGCAGTCAATTTCTTGTGTTAAGTTAAAAGAAGAAATTTAATATCTTACCAAAGATGAACATTCTGGGACCATTTAACAAGTCCACACCCCTAGCCCTTTGTCACATTCCTGAAAATCCTCAACTGCCTATAAAACTCCAGACCCTAAACCCTTAGGGGTGTACCTCTCTCTGAGGTCACCTGCGCTTTCTAAGTGCACAGCCTTTTTCCAGTCTTTCAGCTCCTCTTCTCTGAGGTAGCCCGCACTCCCCTTTCTCTGAGTGTGCACCTTTTTGCTTTAAATAAACTTCTCACTGCTCAACTTATAAAATTTTGTCCCTGTGCTTTTCCAGTGGTAAGTGTCTTTATTACTTTTCTTTGTCATTCTAATTCTTCAAATTTAAGCTCAAATGTTCACTCCCTCTGTCCTATTTCAGATAAGTAAAGTGGGGCTGCTTAGAGCTCAGATGTGGGCTTGCAAATTACCATCGCCTGGGTGCCCTGGAGAGACCTGCAGCTTACGGTCATGCTCTTTAGTAGCCTGCCTGAAAGTCTCCTTTTGTCTCTAGGAAGTTCGCAGAACATAATATCACGCCATCCAGTGCTCTGCAGCTCCCCATAATCCTGGGGTGGTAAACCGTGCAGATCCACGTGGACACTGGCTTAAGGAGTTAGCAGAGGATGCGCCCCGTGCCGAGTAGCAGTTCAATGAACTGCCTTTATTATTCTCATCTGTCAGTCCCTGACACTCTCGCTTTGATAAATTCCTTCCTCACCTTGTACTCTGACTTCCCTGCATCTCTGAACTGACTTCCCCCCGTCCTCTCCTCCCTGAAGTTGCCTGCACTTTCTCTCTAAGTGCATAACTTTAAATAAAACTTTTACTCTGCTTCACTACTGTGTCTCTGCCCTTCAGTTTGTTGCGGCAGGGACAAGAACCGAGGAAAATACATAACGTCCCCCTAACAGAGTGTGGATAAAATGAGAGTTCCTGTGGCCAGGATTCTCACCTGGCCTTGGTTGACTAGCTCACTGCACACCTGTGGGCAATACATGGCTGTTGACTCTATATAAAGAGCTCCGCCCAGTGCTCTGGGTGCAACATGGTGGTATGGCTGCAGGGCTGCAGGAGAGCAGAACAGAGGCTGGAGTGGTGGCAGCGCCGAGGACAGAGGCCCAGAGGATGGCTGTGCAGGACGACTGTGCAGAGAGGCCCAGAGGATGGCTGTGTGGGACAACTGGGCAGACAGAGGAGTCCAGAGGCAGAGACTGGCTTGCTGCATACCAGACCCTGCCCTCTGTTCAGAGCCCTGCAATGTCTGCCTCCTCACTCAGAGTCAAAACAAAGTCCCTTAATCTGAGCACTTTGAGATGGGTGAGGAGACTAGACCCTCAGGTGGACCCAAAGTGATCACAAGGGTCCTCCTAGGGGGAGGCAGGAGGGTCAGTTCGTGGTGGTGGGAGATGGGACAACACAAGAGGCTGTAGTGATGAGAAGATGAGGCCACAAGCCAGCGGATATGCACGTGGCCACTAGAAGCTGAAAGGTAATTATGCAGATCCTCCCCTCCAGGCCGGAGCCTCCACAGGAGATGGCCTCCTGAAACCCCAATGTTAGCCCAGTGGAACAAGTTCAGACTTCTCACCTCCAGAAACATTCTCCAGAGAATAAATTTGTATTCTAGGCCACTACAGTTGTGGTTGTATGTTATAGCACCACAGGAAATGAATTCACTCTCCTCCAGACCAGTCGCTGGTCGGGAATAAGTAGCAGTGGATGGCGGCTGGAGGCAGGTCTTAGTTCCTTCCCATTTCCCCATCCATTTCTCCCCTGAGCCCAGGTAGCCCAGTGGGTAATACCTGTAGCACCACAGAACCAAGTCTTTTCAGGACTAAGAATTTTTCCTTGCTCTTATGTGTTTGCATGCAAGAGCCGGCCTCCCATCCTACATGCCTAAGTCTATCTGGAGCCTGGCCACCTGCTGGCAGCCCTTTCACATGAATAGTTTCCTGGAGCTGGCACAACAAACTATCACAAACCAGGTGGCCTGAAAACAGACTTCAACATGTCTTTTTAGGGAACACAATTCTGCCCATGAGTGTCTACTCTGACTCCCAGAAATGCGTGTCCTTCTCATATGCAAAGTATATTCATCCCAACATCCCCAAAAGTCTCAGCATCAACTCTAATCACAAAATATCATCTAATATCATCAATTCAAAAAGTCCCAAATCTCATCATCTAAATCAGGACGAGTCTCTCCGTGTGGTCGCTATGACCCTTGGCATCTCTTGGTCTGTAGATGCACCACTCCAGTCTCTGCCCTTGCCTTCACGTGGCCTTTTCCCCTCTGTGCATCTGTGTCTTTGTTGTCTTTTAAGGACACTAGTCACTGGATTAGGGCCTATTCTAATCCAGTATAACCCTGAATATATCTACAAAGGCCCTATTTCCAAATAAGGTTACTGTCTTGCCAATGGGTTTCAGCCCCAGGCAAGTTCACTACGGATTCAATGCAACCAAAGAAATTGACAGCAGAACTGTTCTTGGGGTGAAAGGGTTTATACCCAACTTTATTTCCAGGTGGCAGGTCAGTCACTAAAATCCTGTTCACTCAGAGCGAGTCTGTATGCAGCAAGCCGGTCTCTGCCTCTGGACTCCTCTGTATGCACAGCCGTCCTCTGGGCCCCTCTGCACAGCCGTCCCACACAGCCATCCTCTGGGCCTCTGTCCTTGGCGCTGCCACAACCCCAGCCTCTGCTCTGCTCTCCTGCAGCCTTGCAGCCATACCACCATGTCGTGCCCAGAGCACTGGGCGGAGCTCTTTATATAGAGTCAACAGCCATGTATTGCCCACAGGTGTGCAGTGAGCTAGTCAACCAAGGCCAGGTGAGAATCCTGGCCACAGGAACTCTCATTTTATCCACAGTCCCATTCATGGGTTTGGGGGTGAGGACTTGTACATGTCTTTTGAGGGGATGCAGTTAACAGAAGATGCTGTAAGTAGGCCAGGAAATAGTGGCTTTCTGAGTGGCCAGTGAAAGCCAAGCTATGGAAAGAAGGTGTTTTCTTGTGACTCAAGACTGCTAAAGTGCCCTTAAATGAGGTTGCTGTGCTCAGTTTTTCTCTTAGACACGAACAGCCAGTGACTACATCCCAGACTTGGTCATCAAGCTGGCCTCCCAGGTTCTTCCCCGCTTTGCTACAATTGCTGCTATGAATGAAAATGGAAATGAACACTAGCCCCTGCCAAGTTTAATAAAGCCCACAAGAAGGAGGGAGGAAGCCATGGAGGCACGTGGGAGCAGAGCATTCCTGGTGGAGGAATAGCAAGGACAGAGGCCCTCAGGCTGAAGTGGGTTTGGCAAGTTTGAGAAATAACATGGCAAAGAGTAAGCAGGTAGGGCTGCAGGACTGAACCCAGGAGCGGCTAATAAGACCATCTCAATTTTGCCTCTCAAACACACCAAACAGATAAATTAGTCCTCCTCCCTTAAGGTATATCTTCCCCACAAATCTCCTTTCTTAGAAGTGGAGTTGAAATCCCGCCTCCTCTCAGGAAACACTGAATGTCAAGGAACATGCGTGTGCGTGTTCCAGAGAAAAGACTGGCCCTGGTCAGTTCCTGGAGAATAATCTCTGAGCCCCTGTAATACCTGTGTGATAAGAGTATCGTTATTTACCTGAGACCCTGGCCAAGCCTATGGTGCCTGCTAACAGTGTGATTTATGGTGAACACCTGTTTCTATTCCCTGGGCGTCCTGGGCCACATTGTTTCAGTTTGACCTCTGGACTGCTGGGGGCTGGAGAGTGAGAAGTTAAGTTAGTAATGAGTATACTCCAAGCCCATGGGACTGACACCCAGTAAAAGTCCTGGACACAAAGGTGCAGTGAGCTCTCTGGTCGACAATACCTCATGCGCGCTGTCACGTCTTGTCATGGGGAGAATTAAGCAATGTCCACACGACTCCTCTCGGGGAGGATGACTCACCCCTGGTTTCCCCTGGATCAGCCCTCTTGTACCTTTTTCCTTTGCTGGTTTTAATCAGATCCCTTCGTGGCAACAAGGTGTAACTACAACAGCTTTTCTGAGTTCTGTGAGTCCTTCTAGTGAATCATCGAAACTGACAGTGGTCTGGGGGACTCCTGACACCAAGCTGACTTTATTCTCTCTGTTTTTTCACTCCCCAGCTACACTACCAAGGGGTTAAAGGCCCAGCAGGAAGGGTCTGACAGGCTCAACATGAGTCGACTGCCCTCTTGTGGCCAGGGGAGTGCAGGGCACCTTGACATGCCTCCCCAGTAAACTGCCCTGAGGAGGAAGGAAGATTCCCCAAATTGCTGGTATCAGAAAAAGGGAGGCAGGATGCTACTCAGGACAAACAGCTGTGGACAGAGCTGCAATATTTCCAGAATCTCTCCCCTGGCCTTAGTGCATCTCCATATCAATAGGTAACTACAGGGGGAAGCAAGGGCATGTTTGGACCAGAGAGGTTGGGTGGGGGCCCTTTTGGCAGCTGGGTCACAAGAGACACAGGCGAGCAGAAGTGGACGACTGCTTGTGGGCAATAAACGGGTTTCTTCCACTTTATTTCTCCCTTTGATTTCGGTTTCAAAGGTATTTTGCCCCAGGCTGGGAAAATATTCTCCCCATGGAGTTACATCTGGAAGTAGTCAGCAGGACCTCTGAACCCAAAATCTGTTTTTGTGGGTGTGACCCTTGGGTGGACTGCCCCTAGAGATGGTGGGAGATGCCTGGAATCCCCCTGTGGATGGCGGGGAGGTGCACTGGCTGCAGTGGTGGAGGGTGCAGCTTCCCTTGGGAGCCCCCTATCTGTGGGGCTTCCAATTGGGGAGCCCCTAGTGGGGAACTGGTCTAGGATAAAGCACCTCCTAGAGGCATGGGACCTTCCCCAGAGTTGGGGAAGGGTGGCCATGCCGGAAGCTGTGGAATTAGCTGTCTGTGAGATAGAAGACTGCTTAGAGACCCTGAGTGGCCATGTAGCAGCCAGGATTGTGGGGTGTCTGTTTCTCGAGATAGTGAAAAGTGTTATCTAGGAGAGAGAGAAAGAGGGTTATTGAGGAGAGAGAGAGACTTTGGCAGGAAAGAGTCACACTTCAGCATGGCTTGGAAGAGCTGGGCCATGACCCATGGGTGCCCTTAAGAGAGACAGTTATTGAGAAGACAGGTGGTGCTCCTGGAAGGTATGTTAGCAGCAGTGAGGGAGGAGGCAGCCGAGAATCCGCAATGCAGGAGGCTGTGGGGGAGGGGAAGGAAAGACCGGTGCCTTCAGCCCCAGAGATGGTGGAGGAATAGGCCACCGCCCGACACGCATTAAAGGCCCACCCAGTTGTAATTAAGAAAATAAAAACACAACAACTGTGGGCCACTCAGGGGGAGGAGCCACTCCCTCCCCAGGATGTGGAGTATTCCATGCTCTGTCCCTATACCCAGGATGTCCTGGTGGACATGAGCTTCCAGTTTAGGCAGAAGCCATTGGAACCTCTGTTTACATGGCTTTTGCATCTCTGGCATATGGGGGTGGAAAACACAGTTTTTGGGTTCTGAAGTGGGTAGAGTGGCTTCCCTGATGACTCACACTTCCCTCCTGCCGTGGTTGCAAAGTGCCTGTCACACTCAGGGAATCAGGCACTTCTGGAATGGCTGACAGCAGCCATCAGGGCAGTTTGGCCTAATCAGGGTGATTTGCCATACTTACCCACTAGGTGGCAAATGTATGCAGAGCTCCAGCAGGTGTTATGGGAGCTGGGCATGAAAATATCATCTATAATATGTACCCCCAGGGCCCTGATGAGGAGTTGTTCACCGTAGGAATGAGAAACCTGGTGCACCATACAGCTCCCCCATCTCTCTTTGGGTCCCCAGTGACTAATCTTGCCCCCACATAGGGCGACCCATAAGTGAGGCTACTTGTGGCTTTAGCAGGTCTGGGGGAGGTCGAAACAATAAGAACATGGAGGGAAGTACAGGCTATGACTGAAAGGAGAAGTGCAAAGGGCCCCATGAAGGTCTCAAGGACCCAGATGTGGGGTGATTTGACAAAGGCTGGGGTAGTGAAAGAAAACTTGAATGGCAGCCCAATAGGATTTTGTTAGAACTGTGGCACCAATTAAAGCCAGAGCAGCAGTTCCAGCCGCTGAGGTCCAGGACATGGAAGCTGGAGGCAAAGCCCCATGTCTGGCCTGTGTCCCTGCAAGACTTCCTGAGGGACAGTACTCAGGCTCCACCTGGGTCCTCACCCCCACAGGATGATGATTGGGCATCACAGTTCAACTGAGGGGCGTTCAAAGTCCCCACCTTGGGAAATGTGGTGGGGACCAGAAGCCACATGTAGAATTAGCAATTCTTTGGTTCCCTGTGAATATACAACATGTTCTGGCACTGGTGGACACAGGAGTTGAATGTTCTCTGATTTATGGCAAACCTGAGTGTTTTCCTGGGACCCCTACTCTGATAGGCGGCTATGGGGGTAAGGCAATTAGAGTGAAGAAAGCCCCAGTCCCATTGCGGATAGGGCGTTTACCCCCAAAGGAGTATTCTGTGTACATTTCCCCCATCCCTGAATATATTTTGGGGGTAGATATCCCGCAGGGCCTGTGGTTACAGACCACTGCAGGTGAGTTCAGACTGAGGGGACATGTGGTAAAGGCAGTTATGAGGGGACATGCTAAGCACCCATCTGTAGCTCTGCCTGTACCTTGGTGGGTGACAAATACTAAGCAGTATAAATTGCCTGGGGGGCACAAGGAAATTGGAGAAACTCTACAGGAGTTGGAGAAGGTGGGCATCATAAAGCCCACTCATAGTCCTTTTAATTCCCCAGTGTGGCCAGTGAAAAGGCCAGACGGCGCTCGGTGTATGACCACAGACTACAGGGAACTGAATAAAGTCACACCCCCTTGGCATGCTGCTGTCCCCTCTATACACCCCTTATGGACACACTCAGTCATGAGCTGGGAACGTATCATTATGTTGTGGACTTTGCTAATACTTTCTTCTCTATTGACATAGCACAGGAAAGCCAGGAACAGTTTGCCTTCACATGGGAAGGCCAGCAGTGGACATTCACTGTCCTTCCACAGGGATACCTCCACAGTCCCACCATTTGTCACGGACTTGTAGCCCAGGACTTGACCACATGGAAGAAAGTGCAAACAGTGCGGTTGTATCACTACATTGATGACATTATGCTCACATCTGATTCTCTTGCAGACTTAGAAGTGGGAGTTCCTAGACTGCTGTACCATCTACAGGAGAAAGGATGGGTTGTGAACAGCACCAAGGTTCAGGGACCTGGTTTATCTGTAAAGTTCTTGGGGGTTTTTGGTCAGGTCTGGTTGGGTAAAACTAAAGTTATCCCAGAAACAGTCACAGACAAATCCAGCCTTTCCCCACCCCTACCACTGTGGCAGCATTATAAGATTTTTGGGTCTTTTGGGCTACTGGAGAGTGTTTATCCTGCACTTGGCACAAATTCTGAAGCCCTTACCCCGGTTGGTATGAAAGGGCATCAGGTGGGGCTGGGATGAGACATGTGCCACCTTATGGGATGAGTGTAATGGACTCATCAAGGCCCTGTGAGCTAGATGTTCATGTAACTGAAGATGGTCATGGATGGGGCCTTTGGCAGCAGCTTGAATGGACACGCCAACCTATTGGATTCTGGTCACAACTATGGAAAGGAGAAGAGGTCTGGTACACCTTGATAGAGAAGCAACTGACTGCTATGTACCACACCTTTCTGGCTATGGAGTCCATCACCGGAACACCTCCAACCAAGGTAATAACCACCTATCCCATCGCGGGGTGGGTGTGAGACTGGACCCAAAGGCCACGGAGTGGCGTGGCACAGATGCCTACACTGGCCAAATAGGGCGCATATTTACAGCAGCATAGCACCCTCTCTACTAGCCCCTTAAGTGGAGAACTCCAACGCTTACTGGGGTCAGTTACATATGCTAGTGGAAAGCAGGAAGAACTTACTTCTGAGCTATTGGTAGCTGAGAGTCCTTATCAGAAGGGAAAAGCCCATATGCCTGAAGATGCTTGGTGCACAGATGGCTCCAGTCATGGGCAGCCCCCAAAGTGGAGGGCTGTGGCTTTCCATCCTAAGACAGACAATATGGATGGAGGATGGAGAGGGGAAGAGCAGTCAGTGGGCTGAGGTGTGGGCGGTATGGCTCGTGAAAACCCAGGAGCCCTCCCCCATAGTTGTCTGCACTGACAGCTGGGCCATCTATCGGGGCTGACCCTGTGGCTACAGACATGGTATCATGCCAACTGGATGATTGTTCACCGGCCACTTTGGGGGCAAGAGTTGTGGCAAGACCTATGGGCCTCTGGTCAGATTAAGATGGTTACCATGTATCATGTGACTGGCCATTGGCCTTTGGCATCCCCAGGGAATGATGTAGCAGACGTATTGGCCCAGGTGCACTGGCTAGAAGGAAAGCCTGCCTCTTATGTGGCCCAGTAGTTACATCAGCATTTTGTTGCACAGGGGGCAAAAGACAATGTGATCTGTAGCCCGTCGGTGGGGCCTGCCACTGACCTTTAAAGAAGTCAGCAGAGCCCGGAAGGAGTGCCTTGTGTGCTCTAAGAAGGCCTTACACTTAGTCCCACAGCAACATGGGACAATGGTAAAGGGGATGATCCCCCTTGTCAGGTGGCAGATAGGCTATTTTGGGCCTGTGCCCATATCAGAAGGATATTGGTATGTCATGACTTGTGTGGACATGGCTACTGACCTGTTGGTTGGTTTTCCTGCATGTCGTGCAGATCAGCAAACCACCAAAAGGGGCCTGGAGCATCTCTTTGCAGCCTATGGCCAGCCGCAGGTGACTGAGAACAATCAAGGCACCCACTTTACTGGACATACATTATAAGAATGGGTGCAGTAATTAAGAATAAAGCAGAAATTTCATGTACCATATAACCCTACTGGGGCAGGCATGATAGAGAGGAACAATGGTTTGTTGAAATGTGGCCTGAAGTCAGACACCAATAGTCTATGGGGCTGGTCAGTTCGCGTATGTTCAGTGCTATGGCATTTGAATGAGTAGCCCTGAAAAGGAGCCTTGAGCCCAGTGGACATGCTAACACACCTCACTGCTTCTCCTATACAACTGCATGTGCAAATGAAAGAGGAGTTATTGAAGCCAGGATATGGCCAGCAGAGCAACATCCTGCTGCCAGCCCCTACTGCATTAAACCCTGGAGACTCTGTTGAGTGGACATGGCCCTGGACATTTCAACACATGGACCAGTGATGGCTGGCCCTTCTGGCACCTTGGGGGAAAGGCCTGGAAGCTGGCCTTGTGTGTATTCCTGGAGTGACAGCAGAGTGGCCCCTAAAGATCACGATAGTGTAACCAAAATATCTGGGAGGTAAGAGCATCTTACGTGGAAGTTTTGTTTTATCTTTATGGCCAGTGCATGTACCTCCCATAGCCCTATATATTGACCCACCTGTAACTCCCACAGGGAGGGGGTGAAAGTCTGGTATACCAGACCAGGAGGAGATCCCATTCCTGCCACTGTCCTATCACAGGACCACTCCCTTGCATGCATCCTACCTCATGGACAAGATTTGCCTATGCTGGTATCATTACAACATGTACCTTATTGCCCTTAAGGTTATTTTCTTCTGCAGTCCCTGTGGCCTTGACTTGTCCCCTAGCTACAGCTGCTATGTGATGATTGCTCTGAACTCCCTACCTGTTCAGCTACTGAATGCCTGTGGAAGGGTGAGCTATGAACTAAATCTGCATAGGACTTTGAACTTAGCTGAATTCGCCAACTTGAGGATTATCATGATTTTATTGCTGTTTTTATTGTATATTATTGGTCTGGTTACAATGCTCCAGTTTTCTCAAAGAGGGGCCATTGTGGAAGATGGGGAGTAGATTGTGAGATAGGATTTCTGGAGGGGTGTGCTTTGTGTAAAATTGCAGTATTTCCATAATATTTTGCTTGGCCATAGTGCATCTCCATGTAGATAGGTGTTTCCAAGGGGTGGAGAGAAGTAGTCCATCTCCATATTGATAGGTAATTACAAGGGGGAGCGAGGGCATATCTGGGTGGGGTTAAGAAAGGCATGGTGAGCAGAAGTGGACAACTGCTTGTTAGCATTAAAAGGTTTTCTCCAACTTCAATTCTCCCCTTGACTGATTTTGGTTTCAAAGGTATTTTGCCCTGGCTGGGAAAATATTTTTCCCCCAGAGTTCACCAGCTAATTTGGCACCAGGTGGAGATGGGATCCTGAGGAGGTGGTTTCCAACAAAGTTTGTGGTATCCGGGTTTGTGTCCAGCCAGCTGTTTGTACCAGGAAATCACACCACTAGACAAAGGAGAGTCTTGGCTGCAGGATGGAGACAAAGAAGGTCAGAGATTCAGAGACTTTTGTTGTGTTTTGAATTGTGTCCTCCTCCAAAGATATTTTAAAGTCCTAACTCAGTATGTGTGCATGATCTTATTTAGAAGTGTTAGGGGGTGGTTGTTTATTTTCCTCGATTCTTGTCCCCACCTCAACAAAGAATTAAGGGCGGAGATGCAGCAGTGAAGCAGAGTAAAAGTTTTATTCAAAGTTATGCATTTAATGAGAGAGAAAGTGCAGGCGTCCTCAGAGAGGAGAGGTGCCCTGAAAGGTTGAGAAAAAGTGTGGATGATGTACAAGAGGAGGCACACCCTGAAAGATTGGGGTTCCCCCTTTTAATGATTTTTCAGGAATGTGACAAAGGGCTGGGGGATGTAGATTTGTCAAGTGGTCTCAAAATGTTTATCTTTGGTGAAAGACATTACCTCTCTTCTCGTCTATTATTCTATTCTATTCTCCAGGTAATTCTGCAAGATTAATACAAGAAATTTACTGATCTGGTTCCTTCCCAGGACAGCAGCTTCCCTCTGGGAACGTATCAGTCAAGACTGCCTGCCCTGCCTGCCCTGCCTGCAAGGTGGGCTGAGTTATTGTCTGTTTGCTGAAGAACTTAACTTCCTGGTTTTAAAATGCAATCATAGCTCTAAGATGGAATCTTTCCTATTTTTACTATGTTGTTTATATCTGGGCTTATTTGCTAAATTAATCATTAGGCTTGTCTCCTGCCCAGGTTGCAAATTACTTGATTAGCGGCTAGAGGAGGAAAAAAACAGCATATAGATTAAGTTAAAGAATGAGCTGGGCCTTTTAGCAGGCTAAAATAAATCTTACAATGGCATGATCTAATTGACACAGTGAAGACATGGGCTGTGTTTGGATACTTCTCTTTATCTGGGGAATATTTGGACATTTCATGTTACTCCTGGCCTTTGGAGCTTCAACTGATTAACTCATTAACTCTGTCTTTTCTGGCTCTCTAATTTTAACTGGTTAACTCTTTGAGTCCCTTTTCGTGGGCTTTACTGGCCTTATTCTCTCTCCACCCCGCTCATATCTATTCTGCCTGACAAATGGTCGCGATATCCTGCTGTTATTTTCTAGAGTTGTACCTTTCACATTTAGGCCTACAACCCATCTTGAATTGAATTTTTGTTATGTACTAGAGAACAAGGATTATTACGCCCATCGACACTGAATTGATCTAGCACTATTTATTGAAAAGAACTTTCCTATTATAGTGGCTCCTTCGGGGGAAAAAAAACTTCTGGGTCTGTTTCTGGTCTCACTCTTCTTTCCTACTGATTTTTAAATCTTTGCCAACATAACAACTTTAAAATTATAACTCTTCATAAATCTTAATCACTGTAGCATACATGGCCTAACTTCACTCTCTCCGTCGCCCCAGCTCCGCCACCCAGAGTGCACGGAACCCAAACTACGACCTCCCGAATTTCCAGTGGGAGGATGGAGGGAGGCGCTTGCGTAAGAAGACTCCTTTCGTGCCTCCGGGTCTTGGCCAACCTACTTTCTCCCGGAGGGCTGGACATCCTGCACGCACGCGCAGCCAAAAGGCTGGGGTTGGATGGAGCCTACATCACTTCCGAGGCGGGAGGAAGAATTTGATTGGCTATGGTCTTCGCGGCAACCAGGTAGGGCTGGGGTGGAAGGAGCTCGGTGGCGCGGGGCGTAGGTCCCGCACAGAGCGGAGGCCCGCGAGCGTGTCCCGCGTCCGGCACCTTCTCGGCCGGGGTGAGGGGAGCGGACCCGGTGTGGGGGCAAGCGGAGGCCGCGGCCCCCAGCTCTGAAGGAACACGGCTCGGCCACCTAGACTGGAGTTCCGGTTCTGGCGTTTTGTCTTTGGGCAGCCCGCGCCTTCGCCGAGGTCTGAGTCTCGGTTTGCGCGGCGGGAAATGGGCTTACTGAGGCGGCCGACCCGCCCACTCCTTGCAGAGGGCGGCGTGTGTGCTGTCGCCTGTGGCCTGGTCACCTCCCGGCTCTGCACCCTGCCCAGGGGGCCCCGCCGCGTGGGCGGGTGGCGTGACCACGGCTCACGCACAGGAGACGGTGGTTCCTTAGCCTGTTCATTAGAGGGTTAGGAGGACTAGCAGGGCAGAGCCCGTTTCCCAGAAGGCAGGGGAGTACTGACTGCGGGGCATCCCCGGAGTGGCTGCCGTAGATAACTGACTCCTCCCGGCCTTGCGCTGCCGCGCGTCCTGGGTGTGCGACTTTGAGCCTTAAACTCTCAGCGCCTGTATCCTCAGCTGTAACTTTGGGAGTAATAGGCCCACGCAGGAGGTTGTTGTGTTGCATAAATGACATGGCGCGTGGGAGGTACTAAACAAATGGTACCTTTTCAGTTCCCTTTGGTATTTGAGAGTTGAGAAGTTACTTTTGAGGTAACATTTGGTCTTCATAAACTTACATGTTTAGTCAGCATAATATTTGATCCTCTTAATGGAATTGCCAGGAAGAGCTTTTGGCTTCTTGCAGTGTGTATGGGGGAAAACAAAGAGGAAGTAATTTTTTAGAAAAGTGGCAGGTGGAAAAAAGATACAGAGATAGACTTAGCAAAAATATAATTTTTCAGAAGGATAGGAAGGGGAGCCAACTTTTTCAAGCACCCACCAGAATGGCTGTTGTAGCAACCTCTCTCTCTCTCTCCCAGCACCATGAGAGTACCGTGAGTGTATCACTGTGTTTTCAGCAGTTATGGAAACTGAGATTGCCCACAGTGAATAAGTGGGGGAGGCAGGCTTTTATAACTAGACCTCTGCTACTCATCTAGTACAAGGGTTGCCTTTGAAGAGGTCCTTATTTACAAGTTGTATTTTAAAAGTAATCTGGAGGCTTGCCATGCTTACCAACGTATAGAGGTCCCCCAACTTTTTCCTAAGACGATGGTTTTATTTCTCCTGTGGTTTATGATGGGAGGGAATGGAGATGGGAGGAAGGGGTAGGCCTTCATGACTCTGCCTTGGCCAGGGGTTACCAGTAAGGCTGAGGGCTTGCTGGGATTCCCTGGGATGGCATTCTGCAGTCCCCAAAAGCAACGTGGTGAGGCTTCCAAGTTGACAGTTACTGAAGTTTATGTAGTTTGACAGGGCTTACTTTAAAGGAAGACATTTTAAAAAAGGGTATATGTAAATTGCATTTTGCAAAATTAGTCTTTTTAGAAAACAGACGACCACCTAATTTGTTAAATTATTTTCCTGTGTGACATTTGGAGCTTTGGGATCATGTTTTATTCCAGTACATTGGCTAATGGGCTTGGTGGGAGTTTCTTTTATTGTAGAAAACATAGACTCTGGAAAAAAAATTATACTACTGGAAAGAATCTTTGTTGTAAATTTTTTCTGGGTTGTAGGTTGATTAGGGATCTGGTAGAAACACTAAAACATTAATTACCATGTGAAAATATAAGGTATATACTGTTGCATTTAGCTAAGAGGGCAATACTGTTTTAGTTCCATTTTTACAGATTTTGAGACTTGGAGAAATTAAGTGATGTGTCCAAAGTTGGAAAATCTAAGAGTGGAGAAAAACAAGTTAAAGGTGTGTATTGGGTAATGTAGAATGCACCAGAAGGGGGGTTCTGGGTGACCCTGGGATGCTGGAGAACACTAGAGTGAGGGACATTGTCTCATTAAGGCGTGGAGTTTCTTACTGGGAGGCAAGTGAAGTGGTGGGCTTAAACGCAAAAGCCTGTTTTATCTGCCTGCCCTAGGCCAAGGTCAGCAGAGGTGGACTGAGTTCTCTAGGTTTTTTTTTTTTTTTTTACAATTTATTTTATTTTAGTATCATTAACCTACAATTACATGAGCAATATTGTGATGATTAAACTACCCCCTTCATCAGGTCCCCCCCACCAACCCTATTACAGTCACTGTCCATCAGTGTAGTGAGATGAGAATCACTACTTGTCTTCTCTGAGCTGTACAGTCCCCCCCGTGCCCCCCCACCCTATGTCTGCCAATCGTAATGCCCCTTTTACCCTCTTATCCCTCCCTTCCCACCCATCTCCCCAGTCCCTTTCCCTTTGGTAACTGTTAGTCCATTCGTGGGTTCTGTGAGTCTGCTGCTGTTTTGTTCCTTCATTTTTTTTTTCTTTGTTCTTATACTCCACATATGAGTGAGATCATTTGGTACTTGTCTTTTTCGGCCTGGCTTATTTCACTGAGCATAATACCCTCTAGCTCCATCCATGTTGTTGCAAATGGTAGGATTTGTTTCTTTCTTATTGCTGCGTAATATTCCATTGTGTATATGTACCACATCTTCTTAATCCATTCATCTACTGATGGGCACTTAGGTTGCTTCCATTTCTTGGCTATTGTAAATAGTGCTGCAATAAACATAGGGGTGCATCTGTCTTTCTCAAACTGGGCTGCTGCATTCTTGGGGTAAATTCCTAGGAGTGGGATTCCTGGGTCAAATGGTATTTCTATTTTGAGTTTTTTGAGGAACCTCCATACTGCTTTCCACAATGGTTGAACTAATTTGCATTCCCACCAGCAATGTAGGAGGGTTCCCCTCTCTCCACATCCTCGCCAACATTTGGTGTTGTTTGTGTTTTGGATGTTGGCCATCCTCACTGGTGTGAGGTGATATCTCATTGTGGTTTTAATCTGCATTTCTCTGATGATTAGCGATGTGGAGCATTTTTTCATGTGCCTGTTGGCCATCTGAATTTCTTCTTTAGAGAAGTGTCTATTCATGTCCTGTGCCCATTTCTTAATTGGGTTATTTGCTTTTTGTTTGTTAAGGTGCGTGAGTTCTTTGTATATTTTGGATGTCAACCCCTTATCAGATACATCATTTATGAATATATTTTCCCATATTGTAGGATGTCTTTTTGTTCTACTAATGGTGTCCTTTGCTGTACAGAAGCTTTTCAACTTGATATAGTCCCATTTGTTCATTTTTGCTTTTGTTTCCCTTGCCCGGGGGGATATGTTCATGAAGAAGTCACTCATGTTTATGTCCAAGAGATTTTTGCCTATGTTTTTTTCTAAGAGTTTTATGGTTTCATGACTTACATTCAGGTCTTTGATCCACCTTGAGTTTACCTTTGTGTATGGGGTTAGACAGTAGTCCAGTTTCATTCTCTTACATGTAGCTGTCCAGTTTTTCCAACACCAGCTGCTGAAGAGGCTGTCATCTCCCCATTGTATATCCAGGGCTCCTTTATCAAATATTAATTGACTGTAGGTGTTTGGGTTAATGTTTCGATTTTCTATTCTGTTCCACTGGTCTGTGGGTCTGTTTTTGCGCCAGTGTCAAATTGTCTTGATTACTGTGGCTTTGTAGTAGAGCTTGAAGTCAGGGAGCGTAATTCCCCCTGTTTGATTCCTCCTTCTCAGGATTGTTTTGGCTATTCGGGGTCTTTTCTGATTCCATATGAATTTTAGAATTATTTGTTCCAGTTCATTGAAGAAAGCTGTTGGTAGTTTGATAGGGATTGCGTTGAATCTGTAGATTGGTTTAGGTAGTATTGCCATTTTGACAATATTTATTCTTCCTAGCCAAGAGCATGGGATGCATTTCCATTTGTTAGTGTCTTCCTTAATTTCTCCTAGGAGTGTCTTGTAGTTTTCAGAGTACAGGTCTTTCACTTCCTTCGTTAGGTTTATTCCTAGGTATTTTATTCTTTTAGGTGCAATTGTGAATGGAATTGTTTTTCTGATTTCTCTTTCTGTTAGCTCATCATTAGTGTATAGGAAAGCAACAGATTTCTGTGTGTTAATTTTATATCCTCCAACTTTGCTGAATTCAGATATTAGTTCTAGTAGTTTTGGAGTGGAGTCTTTAGGGTTTTTTATGTACAGTATCATATCATCTGCAAATAGTGACAATTTGACTTCTTCTTTACCAATCTGGATGCCTTGTATGTCTTTGTTTTGTCTGATTGCCGTGGCTAGGACCTCCAGTACTATGTTGAATAACAGTGGAGAGAGTGGGCACCCCTGTCTTGTTCCCGATCTTAGATGAAAAGCTTTCAGCTTCTCGCTGTTAAGTATGATGTTAGCTGTGGGTTTGTCATATATGGCCTTTATGATGTTGAGGTACTTGCCATCTATACCCATTCTGTTGAGAGTTTTAATCAAAAATGGATGCTGAATTTTGTCAAATGCTTTTTCAGCATCTATGGAGATGATCATGTGGTTTTTGTTCTTCTTTTTATTGATGTGATGGATGATGTTGATGGATTTTCGAATGTTGTACCATCCTTGCATCCCTGGGATGAATCCCACTTGATCATGGTGTATGATCCTCTTGATATATTTTTGAATTCGGTTTGCTAATATTTTGTTGAGTATTTTTGCATCAACGTTCATCAGGGATATTGGTCTGTAATTTTCTTTTTTAGTGAGGTCTTTGCCCGGTTTTGGTATTAGT
>JAQQAC010004778.1:334495-358284 GCA_029783875.1 Phataginus tricuspis | reverse complement strand
AAGCTTTGTCTGTATCATATTCTTCTGTCTTCTCATGACTATAGAATTGGTTGTTGGTAGCAAGGAGAGATAAGAAAGGAGAGAAAAGAAAAAAAAGATTTCTACTAATAATAAAAAAGTAAAAGGAGAGAGAGAGAAAGGAAAAGAAAAGAAAGAAAAAGAAAAGGCAGCAACACCTAAAAGAAAACAGCAACAACAACAAAAAAAAAACAAAAAAACACCAAAACGCCCACCGGGGGTGGTTTCTGTGTGAATGCTGTAGGTGGCGCTATTGCTCCACTATTCCAGAGCCGCGGCCACGTCGCTCCACATGGCCCTTTAAAGCTGTGGCCGAGTGAGAATGAATGGGGTGCTGTTGAAAGAGAGAGAAATAAAAAAAGGAAAAGAAAGGGGAGAAAAAAAAAATGCCTCCGGGAGTGGGTTCCGCGCGAGTGCTGTAGGTGGCGCTGTTGTTGCTCCACTATTCCAGCGCCACTGTATAGTTCTGGCTGGGTTGGGAACGAATGGTAAGCTGTTGATCTCCGTGGGGGTCTCAATGGCGGGCACTCTTTCCCAGTCGCCAGCCACGGGGTTCAAAGCTCCCCAGGACTCCTAGCGTGCTGGGCTCAGTTTGCGGGGCTATCTGGCCCCTCTACTGAGCTCCTGTCTCTTTAAGACCGCTGAGGTAGAGCGCGCGCTTTTCTTCCCTTTTTTCTCCTTTCTTTCTCCTTCCCGGAGCCTGCCGCGGGCAACTTGCACTTCCCGGCTGGGACCCTGTGCCCTCTGTCTCTCCTATCTCCGCTACACCGCAGGCCGTGTGTCGGCACTCCCGGCGCAGACTTCCGCTCCCTCCCGGCTCTGAATCCTCTCCTCCCGCCGGAGCGCTGGGGGAGAGGAGCGCTCGGTCCGTTCGTGGCTCCGTACCTTACCCACCTTGCCGGGACTCCCGCCGGAGTGCTGGGGTGCAGGGGCGCTCTGGTCTCGCTGGATCGTGTTTCCGTCCTGCCTCGCCGGGTGCCGAGTCCTCTGTCCGGAGTGTCTGGCCGCCGGAGCTAGGTGTAGCTGTACGCTGTGCACTTTCCTGTGTATTCTGGTCTCTCTTTTAGGGATAGTTGTATTTGCTGTATTTTCGTGAATAAATATAATGTTGGGAGGAATTTTTCTGCTGGTCCATTCACGACGCCATATTCCCGGAAGTCCGAGTTCTCTGGGTTTTGAAGCCCAGGTTTTGAGTCCTGCTACCTTGATGTAATGGATTTCTGATGTGCTTTGCTTTGAAAGAACCTAAGACTATACACAAGAGTCAGTATCATGCAAGCCATGTAAATGCTTGAGCACGTCACATCTAAAAAGATTTCTTGGTTTTATAAATGGATCTCTGTCTTGCCAATGGGTTTCAGCCCTGGGCAAGTTCACTGTGGATTCAGTGTGACCAAAGAAATGACAGTAGAATGTTCTTGGGGTGAAAGGGTTATACCCAACTTTATTTCCACAGTGACAGGTCAATCACTAAAATCCCATCCACTCAGCGAGTTTGCATGCAGCAAGCCAGTCTCTGCCTCTGGGCCCATCTGCCCGCACAGCTGTCCTCTGGGCCTCTGTCCTCGGCGCTGCCACCACTCCAGCCTCTGCTCTGCTCTCCTGCAGCTTTGAAGCTGTGCCACCATGTCTCCCAGAACACTGGGCAGAGCTCTTTATATAGAGTCAATAGCAACGTATTACCCACTCATGTGTAGTGAGCTAGCCAACCAGGGCCAGGTGAGAATCCTGGCCACAGGAACTTTAATTTTATCCACAATCTCTTTCAGGGCTTTTATAGCTAACATATTCCTATAGTATACTTAAAATATTCGTCTTATTCAGATTGCAACTATCTGTTTGCATAAATAGAGCTATGTTTGTGCCCTAGTCAAGAACATGATCTGCACCTTCTCTACCATACACCCTCCTCTTTTTCTCCATTCTTTAAGAATAATAATAGTAGTTAATATTCATTGAGGGCTAGTTATGTGCCAGGCACTGTGCTAAGCATTATATGGGATTATTCAATTAAGATAACCCTGTAAAATAGGAACAATTATTATCATTTTTAGATGAAGAAATGGGCTCAGAGATGGTGAGAAATTTATTCAGAGGCACAGAGCTAGGCAGGACAAAGCCAATTCCACATCACTCCCAAGGCTAGGGCTTATTGATGTATGCCATTTATTCCTTAATTTAACACATATTATTGAACACCTACTCAGTACCAGCAATGTGCTAGGTGTCAGGGATACACTTATGGCCAAAATAGACACAAAATAGACCTGAAATTGCTTATAAGTGTAGCAAGGGAGATAGACAGAAAGTAGAGTATTACAGACTAATTATTAATTATGGTTGTGGTACATGCCATGAAGGATGGTAGAGGGTGCTCTGAGAATATATAATGGGGTCATATGGCAGTCGGAGGGAGTGAGGAGAGATGGAAGGCTTTCCCGAGGCAATAATTTAGCTGAGACTTTAAGGAATCAGAGTTACATTGGGCAGAGAAAAGGATGAAGAGGTACCAGGAAAGGGAAGGACATGTGTGAAGCCTCTAGAATAGGAGGAGCTTGTATGTTTTTTTTTTGTATCATTAATATACAAGTACATGAGCAACATTGTGGTTACTAGATTCCCCGCATTATCCAGTCCCACCCCATACCCCATTACAGTCACTGTCCATCAGTGTAGTAAGATGCTGTAGAGTCACTACTTGTCTTCTCTCTGTTATACTGCCTTCCCCATGTCCCCCCACCCACATTGTACATGCTAATCCTCATGCCCCCTTTTACCCCTTATCCCTCCGTTCCCAGCCCCCACCCCCAGTCCCTTTCCCTTTGGCAACTGTTTGTCCATTCTTGGGTTCTGTGAGTCTGTTGCTGTTTTGTTCCTTCAGTTTTTGCTTTGTTCTTATGCTTCACAGATGAGTGAAATAATTTGGTTACTTGCCTTTCTCTGCCTGTATTATTTCACTGAGCATAATACCCTCCAGCTTCATCCGTCTTGTTGCAAATGGTAGGATTTGTTTTCTTCTTATGGCTGAATAATATTCCATTGTGTATATGTACCACATCTTCTTTATCCATTCATCTACTGATGGACACTTAGGTTGTTTCCATTTCTTGGCTATTGTAAATAGTGCTGCGATAAACATAGGGGTGCATATGTCTTTTTCAAACTGGGATCCTGCATTCTTAGGGTAAATTCCTAGGAGTGGAATTCCTGGGTCAAGTGGTATTTCTATTTTGAGTTTTTTGAAGAACCTCCATGCTGCATTCCACAATGGCAGAACTATTTTACATTCCCACCAGCAGTGTAGGAGGGTTCCCCTTTCTCTGCATCCTCACGAGCATTTGTTGTTCCTAGTCTTTTTCTCTGTTGGCCATCGTAACTGGTGTTCGTTTTAATCTCATTGTGGTTTTAATTTGCATTTCTCTGATGATTAGCCATGTGGAGCATCTTTTCATCTCTGCCTGTTGGCCATCTGAATTTCTTCTTTGGAGAAGTGTCTGTTCAGCTCCTCCATCCACTTTCTAATTGGCTTATTTGCTTTTTGTTTGTTGAGGTGCATGAGCTCTTTATATAAACCCCTTATCGGATATGTAATTTATGAATATATTCTCCCATACTGTAGGATGTCTTTTTGTTCTACTGATGGTATCCTTTGCTGTACAGAAGCTTTTTGGTTTGATATAGTCCCACTTGTTCATTTTTCCTTTTGCTTCCCTTGCCCGGGGAGATATGTTCATGAAGAAGTTGCTCATGTTTATGTCCAAGAGATTTTTGCCTATGTTTTTTTTCTAAGAGCTTTATGGTATCATGACTTACATTTAGGTCTTTCATCCATTTCGAGTTTACTTTTCTGTATGAGGTTAGGCAGTAATCCAGATTTATTCTCTTACATGTAGCTGTCTAGTTTTGCCAACACCAGCTGCTGAAGAGGCTGTCATTTCCCCATTGTATATCCATTGCTCCTTTATCATATATTAATTGACCATATATGGTTGGGTTTATATCTGGGCTCTCTATTCTGTTCCACTGGTCTGTGGGTCTGTTCTTGTGCCAGTACCAAATTGTCTTGATAACTGTGGCTTTGTAGTAGAGCTTGAAGTCAGGAGCGTAATTCCCCTGCTTCACTCTTCCTTCTTAGGATTGCTTTGGCTATTTGGGGTCTTTAGTGGTTTCATATGAATTTTAGAACTATTTGCTCTAGTTCATTGAAGAATGCTTTAGGTATTTTGATAGGGATTGCATTGAATCTGTAGATTGCTTTAGGCAGGGTGGCCATTCTGACAATATTAATTCTTCTTAGCCAAGAGCATGGGATGAATTTCCATTTATTAGTGTCCTCTTTAATTTCTCTTAAGAGTGTCTTGTAGTTTTCAGGGTATAAGTCTTTCACTTCCTTGGTTAGGTTTATTCCTAGGTATTTTATTCTTTTTGATGCAGTTGTGAATGTAATTGTTTTCCTGATTTCTCTTTCTGCTAGTTCATCATTAGTGTATAGGAATGCAACAGATTTCTGTGTATTAATTTTGTATTCTGCAACTTTGCTGAATTCAGATATTCTAGTAGTTTTGAGGTGGATTCTTTAGGGTTTTTTATGTACAATATCATGTCATCTGTAAACAGGGACAGTTTGACCTCTTCCTTGCACATTCTGGATGCCTTTTATTTCTTTGTGTTGTCTGATTGCCATGTCTAGGACCTCTGGAACTATGTTGAAGAAAAGTGGAGAGAGTGGGCAACCTTGTCTTGTTCCCGATCTTAAAGGAAAAGCTTTCAGCTTCTTGTTGTTAAGTATAATGTTGGCTGTGGGTTTGTCATATATGGCCTTTATTATGTTGAGGTACTGGCCCTCTATACCCATTTTGTTGAGAGTTTTTATCATGAATGGATGTTGAATTCTGTCGAATGTTTTTTCAGCATCTGTGGAGATGATCATGTGTTTTTTTTCCTTCTTTTGTTGATGTGGTGGATTTTCGAATGTTGTACCATCCTTGCTTGCATCCCTGGTATGAATCCCACTTGATCATGATGGGTGATATTTTTTATGTATTTTTGAATTGTTTGCTAGTATTTTGTTGAGTTTTTTTGCATCTGTGTTCATCAGGGATATTGGTGTATAATTTTCTTTTTTGTGGTGTCTTTGCCTGGTTTTGGTAAGAAATTTAAAAGAGTAGAAATCATACAATGTTTATTCTCAGACCTCAGTAGAATTAAATAACAGTGAATATCAATAACAAAGATAGCTGAAAAATCCCCAAATATTTGGAGATTAAACAACATGCTTCTAAATATACATATGGATCAAAGAAGAAACCTCAAGGGAAATGTAAAATATTTTGAACTAAATGTAAATGAAAATAAACATCAAAATGTGTGGGGTGTAGTGAAAGCAGGGCTTAGAGGGAAATTTATAGCATTACATGCATATATTAAGAAAGAGCAAAGAACTAGAGTCAATAATTTAAGCTTTTGCTTTAGGCAACTAGAAAAAGAAAACAAATCCAAAATAAGCAGAAGAAAAAGAAAAATCAATGAAATTGAAAATAAACTTATAAAGGAAATCAACAAAACCAAAAGCTGGCTCTTTGAAGAAATCAGTAAGATTTGCAAGCCTTTAGCCAGACCAAGAAACCCCCCTCCACAAATTTCTAATATTAGAAACGTTCCTGTCTAACTTCAGGAGACATTACTACAGATACCATGGACATTAAAAGGATAATAAAATAATACTAAGAACAGTTCTGTGCACACAAATTTGATAACCTTGATGAAATTGACCAATTCCTTGAAAGACATGATCTGCCAAAACCCACACAAGAAGAAGTTGACAATCTTAATAGGCCTATATCTATGAAATTAATAATTAATAATATTCTAAAGCAGAAAGCATGAGGCCAAGATGAGTTCACTGGTGAATTCCATTAGACATTTAAGGAAGAAATTATACCAGTTCTGTACAATCTCTTCCAGAAGATAAAAGCAGAGGGGATACTTCGTAAATCACTCTGTGAGGCCAGTATTATTTTGGTACCCAAACCAGGCAAAGATATAAGAAAACTACAGACCAATATCTCTCATGAACTATATATGCAAAAATTCTCAACAAAATATTAACAAATGGAATCAACGTATAAAAGGAATTATACACCATGACCAAGTGGGGTTTATTCTGGCATGCAAGGTTGGTTGAAATTCAAAAATCAATTAAAATAACCCATCATATTTAGTAGGCTAAAGAAGAAAAATCACATTATCATATCAAAGCATGCAGAAAAGGCATTTGACAAAACCCAATACCCATTTATGATAAAAACTTGCAGCACACTAGGAATATGAGGGTACTTCTACAAAAAACCTACAGCTAACATCCTGCATAATCATGAGAAACTCAAAGCTTTCCTGCTGGGATCAGGAACAATGCACTGATGTTCTCTCTCATCACTGCTTTTCAACATAGTATTGGAAGTTGTAACTAATGCAGCAAGGAAAAGGAAATAAAAGATGTACTGTTTTGGGAAGGAAGAAATAAAAGTGTCTTTGTTCACAGGTAACATTGTGTATGTAGAAAACCCAAAAGAATCAGCAAGAAAACTGTCCTGGAATTAACAAAGGATTTTAGCAGGGTTGTAGGAAAAAAGTTAATATACAAAATTCAATCACTCTCCAAATAAATGGAATTTGAAATGAAAAACAATATTATTTACATTAGTATCTCTCCCAAAATGAAGTACTTAAGTACAAATCTTACAAAATAAGTACAAGATATAAGGAAAACTATGAAACTCTGATAAATGAAATAAAAAGAACTAAATGATTGGAGAGACATTCCATGTTTATGGATAGAACAACTCAATATTGTCAACATTTTAGTTTTTCCCAACTTGATTCATAGATTAAACACAATCACAATAAAAATCCCAGTAACTTATTTTGTCGATATTGACAAACTGTGATTATTGATTGTGACATTTATGTGGAGAGGCAAAAAAACAGAATAGCCAACTCATTATTGAAGATGAACAAAGTTGGAAGATGACACTACCTGACTTCAAGACATACTCTAAGGCTACAGGAATGAAGACAGTATGACATTGAAAGAACAAACAAGCAGATTAATGGACCAGAATACAGAACCCAGAAATAACCCATATAAGTATAGTCAGCTGGTCATTGACAAAGGAGCAAAGCAGTACAGTGGAGCAGAGTTAGTTTTTTTAACAAATAGTGCTGAAATAACTGCACATCCACATGAAAAAAAAACATAGACACAAACCATACACAGATCACAAAAATTAACTCAAATTTTATTATAGCCATAAATGTAAAACACAAAGCTATAAGAATTTAGAAGATAACAGGAGAAAACCTAGATGGCTTTGGGTCTGGTTATGCCTTTTGAAACAGACACCAAAGACACAGTCCATGAAAGAAATATTGATAACCTGGACCTCATAAAAATTAAAAACTTCTGCTGTGCAGAAAACAGAAAATGTATTAAGAAAATGAGAAGTCACTGACTGGGAGAAAATATTTACAAAAGACATATCTGATCAAGGACTATTATTCAAAATATACAAAGAAATCTTAAAATCCAATAATAAGAGAATGAACAAATTAATTAAAATATGGGCAAAAGACCTGAACAGATACCTCAGCAAGAAGATAGACAGATGACAAGCAGCATATGACAAGATGTTTAACATCATATGTCACTAGAAAATTGCAAATTAAAACATTGAGATTCCAATGCACACCTATTAGAATGGCCAACATCTAAAACACTGACACCAGCAAATATTCTTGAGGTTGTGAAGCAACAGGAACTCTCATTCATTGCAGGTAGGAATGCAAAATGTTACAGCTACTTGGAAGACAGCTTGGCAGTTTTTTAAAAAATAAAACATATTCTGAATAGAAAGAATCAATGAAAGCAGGAGCTGGTTCTTTGAGAAAATAAACAAAATACGTAAACCCCTAGCCAAACTTATGAAGAAAAATAGAGAGTCTACACACATAAACAGAATCAGAAATGAGAAAGGAAAAATCACTACGGACACCACAAAAATACAAAGAATTATGAGAGAATACTATGAAAAATTATATCGAAACAAACTGGATAACCTAGAAAAAATGGGTAACTTTCTAGAAAAATACAACCTTCCAAGACTGACCCAGGAAGAAACAGAAAATCTGAATAGACCAATTACCAGCAAAGAAATTGAATTGGTAATCAAAAAACTACCTAAGAACAAAACTCCTGGACCAGATGGTTTCACTGCTGAATTTTTTCAAACATTTAGTGAAGACATAATACTCATCCTCATTAAAGTTTTCCAAAAAGTAGAAGAGGAGGGAATACTCCCAAACTCATTCTTACGAGGCCAACATCACTCTAATACCAAAACCAGGCAAAGACACCACAAAAAAAGAAAATTACTATATCCCTGATGAACATAGATGCAAAAATACTCAACAAAATATTAGCAAACAGAATTCAAAAATACATAAAAAAGATCACCCATCATGATCAAGTGGGATTCATCGCAGGGATGCAAGCAAGGATGGTACAATATTCAAAAATCCATCAACATCATCCACCACATCAACAAAAGAAGGAAAAAAACCGCATGATCATCTCCATAGATGCTGAAAAAACATTCGACAGAATTCAACATCCATTCATGATAAAAACTCTCAACAAAATGGGTATAGAGGGCCAGTACCTCAACATAATAAAGGCCATATATGACAGACCCACAGCCAACATTATACTTAACAACGAGAAGCTGAAAGCTTTTCCTTTAAGATCGGGAACAAGACAAGGTTGCCCACTCTCCCCACTTTTCTTCAACATAGTTCTGGAGGTCCTAGCCATGGTAATCAGACAACACAAAGAAGTAAAAGGCATCCAGATTGGCAAGGAAGAGGCCCTGTTTACAGATGACATGATACTGTACATAAAAAACCCTAAAGAATCCACTCCAGAACTACTAGAACTAATATCTGAATTCAGCAAAGTTGCGGAATACAAAATTAATACGCAGAAATCTGTTGCTTTCCTATACACTAACGATGAACTAGCAGAAAGAGAATTCAGGAAAACAATTCCATTCACAGTTGCATCAAAAAGAACAAAATACCTAGGAATAATCCTAACCAAGGAAGTGAAAGACCTATACCCTGAAAACTCCAAGACATCCTTAAGAGAAATTAAAGAGGACACTAATAAATGGAATCATCCCATGCTCTTGGCTAAGAAGAATTAATATTGTCAAAATGGCTATCCTGCCTAAAGCAGTCTACAGATTCAATGCAATCCCTATCAAAATACCTATAGCATTCTTCAATGAACTAGAGCAAATAGTTCTAAAACTCATATGGAACCACTAAAGACCCCGAATAACCAAAGCAATCCTGAGAAGGAAGAATAAAGCATGGGAAATTATGCTCCCTGACTTCAAGCTCTGCTACAAAGCCACAATAATCAAGACAATTTGGTACTGGCACAAGAACAGACCCATAGACCAGTGGAACAGAATTGAGAGCCCTGATATAAACCCAAGCATATATGGTCAATTAATATGCGATAAAGGAGCCATGGATATACAATGGGGAAATGACAGCCTCTTCAGTAGCTGGTGTTGGCAAAACTAGACAGCTACATGTAAGAGAATGAATCTGGATTACTGTCTAACCCCTACAGAAAAGTAAACTTGAAATGGATCAAGATCTGAATGTAAGTCACGATACCATAAAGCTCTTAGAAAAAACCATAAGCAACAATCTCTTGGACATACACATGAGCAACTTCTTCATGAACATATCTCTCCAGGCAAGGGAAACAAAAGGAAAAATGAACAAGTGGGACTATATCAAACTAAAAAGCTTCTGTACAGCAAAGGATACCATCAGTAGAACAAAAAGACATCCTGCAGTATGGGAGAATATATTCATAAATTACATATCCAATAAGGGGTTGACATCCAAGTTATATAAAAAGCTCATGCACCTCAACAAACAAAAAGCAAATAAGCCAATTAAAAAATGGGCAGAGGAGCTGAACAGACACTTCTCCAAAGAAGAAATTCAGATGGCCAACAGGCACAGAGATGAAAAGATGCTCCATATGGCTAATCATCAGAGAAATGCAAATTAAAACCAAAATGAGATATCACTTCAAAGCAGTTAGGATGGCCAATATCCAAAAGACAAACAACAGCAAATGTTGGTGAGGATGTGGAGAAAGGGGAACCCTCCTACACTGCTGATGGGAATGTAAATTAGTTCAACCATTGTGGAAAGCAGTATGGAGGTTCCTCAAAATACTCAAAATAGAAATACCATTTGACCCAGGAATTCCACTCCTAGGAATTTACCCTAAGAATGCAGGATCCCAGTTTGAAAAAGACATATGCACTCCTATATTTACTGCAGCACTATTTACAATAGCCAAGAAATGGAAGCAACCTAAGTGTCCATCAGTAGATGAATGGATAAAGAAGATGTGGTACATATACACAATGTAATATTATTCAGCCATAAGAAGAAAACAAATCCTACCATTTGTGCAACAACATGGATGGAGCTAGAGGGTATTATGCTAAGTGAAATAAGGTAGGCAGAGAAAGACAAGTATCAAATGATTTCACTCATCTGTGGAGTATAAGAACAAAGAAAAAACTGAAGGAACAAAACAGCAGCAGACTCACAGAACCCAAGAATGGACTACCAGTTACCAAAGGGAAAGTGACTGGGGAAGATGGGTGAGAAGGGAGGGATAAGGGGGAAAAAGGGCTATTGCAATTAGCACACACAATGTAGTGGGGGTGGGGCTGGGGTATGGGGATACGGGGAAGGCAGTGTAACAGAGAAGAGAGGTAGTGATTCTATAGCATCTTACTACACTGATGGACAGTGACTGCAATGGGGTATGTGGTGGGGACTTGATTATACGGGGAGTCTAGTAACCATAATGTTGCACATGTAATTGTATATTAAGAATAGCAAAATAAGAAAAAACATATTCTTACCTTATGATCCAGCAGTTGCACTCCTTGATATTTACCGAAATAAATGAAAACTTATGTCCATACAAAAACCTGTATATGAATGTTTTTGGCAACTTTATTCATAATTGCCACAACCTGGGAGCAACCAGTATGCTTCTCAGTAGATGAATAGATAAATGAACTGTGGCACATCCAGTTTATATATGTTTTCTGTGGTGCAAAAGAATGTTATTCAATGCTAAAAGGATAATGAGTTATCTAGTCATGAAGACACATGGAGGAACCTTAAATGCATATTACTAAGTGAAAGAAGCCACTCTGAAAGGTTACATATTGTGTGATTCCAAGTATGTGATATTCTGAAAAAGGCAAAACTATGGAGACAGTAGAAATATCAATGGTTGCCAGGAGTTAGAGGGGAGGAAGGGCTGAATAGGCAGAGCACAGAGCAGTGAAACTATTCTATAGAATACTACAGTAGAAGACACATGTCATCATACATTTTCCAAAATCTATAGAATGTACACCAGTGGTGAACTGTAATAAGCTGTGGACTTTGGGTGATAGTGATGTGTTAATGTAGGTTCATCCATTGTACCAACGTGATGGGGGTTGTTGATAATAGGGAAGGGTCATGCATATGTGAGGATAAGGGGTATATAGGAGGATAGCAGTGAGGAACAAAGATAACCCTACTGCCCCATCAAGCCAGTATGTGAGGGGTGTAAGGGAGAAAACAGCCACCACTTCAGAGTTCTGCAGAGGAATCTGTATCCCCAGGAGTCAGACATTGCAGGAAGAGGAAGGGGCCATTTGGAGGAGAAGCTGCAGGTGCAGGGGATTTTGCCGATGATAGACCAAGAGAATCACCAGGTTTCAGAATATGGAGAGGGGTTAGAGATGGGGTCAGAAAAGAGAGTGCATAGAATGGTTTGGGGTTTGAGAGCCTGTGGATATCTCAGAGGACCTGGACTTCCTGTGGTGACTGATGTAAACAGGGATAAAGGGCATGTGAGATTGGGCCTAATGGTTTCCAGGAAGATGGGGGTGGTGAGATTGGGTGGGGGTGGAGGTAGGAGCTTCTACTGGGCTCCTGTTGACAGAGGCTGGAAGACAGGCAGTAACCCCCAACCCTGTGGGTGGAGGTTGGCAGATAGCCTTGTCACCCCCATGATGGCATATCTCTCTTGGGAGACAGCTTGGTAGAAGTCTTCAGAGGCTTCAAAGTTTAGGGCCCATTAAAATAATCAGAGAAGGGTATTAAGAGTCCAGATTCATAGGTTTCACCTGCTCTGGTATTACTGATTTCAGTATTACTGAAATTAGTATAACCGAAATTACTCAGTTTCAGTATTACTGCACTGAGTGGGGCCCTAAGTCTTCATTTTAACAAGTGCTCCTAATGCAGGTATTGATTAAACTCCAGTGAGTAGTGTAGCCGTGAGCCAGCTCATTTGTAAAATACATCCAGGAAGACCTGGAAAAGTGTAGTGACTCACTGTGTAGCCACCTGATCTCAGGTCCATGAAGGGTCCAAGTCAAGCCCCACCTACCATGCTGCCCCATTTCAGTGCCACTATAACTTGACATTGGTCAGTATGTTCTTGGTGTTCTAGTTGGTGTTATTTATTAGCTAACTTAATTTTACGAGGTTGACCAGTGTAGCTACTTACTCACTTCTTCAAACTCATTTTAGCAAAGTTGAGCAAGAAGGAGAAATTATAGAAATGCTCAAGAATACATAAAAGTAGAATAGAATAGTACAGTGAGGCCCCATATGCCCATTACCCAACTTCAGCAACTAGCAGCATTTTGCCATATTAGAAGGAAGGAACCTTAAATCTTTCATTTCCTGGTTCATAAATTTGATTTTGAAATTTGTTTGCTTTCACCTCATTCTGTGCCTAAACTTTTTAATGCATGTATGGCCAGAAAGAAAAGTTTTTTGTTACATAACAAAATATTGACTTTCTTAGTTTAAATGCAGTTTGAAAAGGTAGCCCTTATGCTGTTAAACTCTGACAATAAATATGTATAAAAGATATATAAAATATGTTTTCAATTTAATATAGACTCTAGAATTTGCCAAATATTTTTTTTAAGCCTGAAAAGGCTCAGAGAGAGAAGTAAGGAGAAAAACTATATATGGGGGAAAGTGGGAAATCTGCTAACAGTGGGTGAAATTAATGGTTTGGTTGGCTACTTACTGTTCTGAAGAGACATAGCCACGTCTCAGGGAGCCGTTTGCTTGGATGCCCAGAGTATGAAGTGATAGGGCTTTGCTAGGCTATATTTAAATAAAAGCTTAGTAGTTGGCTATGGAAAAACCCTCTCAGATTATGATTTCCTTCTCCTTTAGTTCTTCCAGTGTGTGAAATTCCTTCCTGTATATTTTCTGGAATCAAAGTCAGTGCACTACAAGATTTAAGTAGAAGCATTACAAAAACTCAGAGTAAAGGACATTTTCTAATTAAATTTCACAATATTGTTTTTCAGTTCTAAAAATAACTTGGAATTCAGGGCAAACCATCACCCTAAATAAATTACAGTGGACGTAGGCATATGATTTATCCAAATCCATGAGGAAACTAAGAGTACTTTGTTAGAATTTAAAATAATCAGATTTCAATCATGAACCTACTTGAAATTAGCCAGCATTTAGTGTTTAATCTTTTGTGAATAACACAGTTAAATTAAAAAAATGTATTGTAAAAATATAAAAAACATGAAATTTATCACCTCAACCTTTTTTTTAAATTGTTCTGCCAAATCTATTTCCCCTGTCCCTATTTTAGAGTATGACTGTCCCCTTCTACCACTGGCATTTTATTTATATATATATTTTTTTACTTCTAAAATTTTTTTTTACAATTTTTTTATTAAGGTATTATTGATATACACTCTTACAAAGGTTTCACATGAAAAACAATGTGGTTACTACATTCACCCATATTATCGTGTCCCCCCCATACCCCATTGCAGTCACTGTCCATCAGTGTAGTAAGATGCCACAGAGTCACTATTTCTCTTCTTGTCACAGAGTCTTCTCTGTGCTATACTGTCTTCCCTGTGACCCCCCCCCACACCATTTGAACTAACCGTAATACCCCTCAATCCCCTTCTTCCTTCCTTCCCACCTGCCCTCCCCCACCCCTCCCCTTTGGTAACCGCTAGTCCCTTCTTGGAGTTTGTGACTCTGCTGCTGTTTTGTTCCTTCAGTTTTACTTTGTTATTATGCTCCACAAATGAGAGAAACCATTTGGTACTTGTCCCTTTCTGCCTGGCTTATTTCACTGAGCATAATACCCTCTATCTCCATCCATGTTGTTGCAAATGGTAGGTTTGGTTTTCTTCTTATGGCTGAATGATATTCCATTGTGTATATATCTACTGATGGACACTTAGGTTGCTTCCATTTCTTGGCTATTGTAAATAGTGCTGCAGTAAACATGGGGGTGCATATGTTTTTTTTGAATTTGAGAACTTGTATTCTTTGGGTAAATTCCTATGAGTGGAATTTCTGGATCAAATGGTATTTCTATTTTGAGTTTTTTTTGAGGAACCTCCATACTGCTTTCCACAATGGTTGAACTAATTTACATTCCCACCAGCAGTGTAGGAGGGTTCCCCTTTCTCCACATCCTCACCAACATTTGTTGTTGTTTGTCTTTTGGATATTGGCCATCCTAACTGGTGTGAGGTGATATCTCATTTTGGTTTTAATTTGCATTTCCCTGATACTTAGCGATGTGGAACATCTTTTCATGTGCCTGTTGGCCATCTGAATTTCTTCTTTGGAGAATTGTCTGTTCATATCCTCTGGCCATTTTTTAATTGGGTTATTTACTTTTTCATTGTTGAGGCATGTGAGTTCTTTATATAGTTTGGATGTTAACCCCTTGTTGGACATGTTGTTTACAAATATATTCTCCCATACTGTAGAATACCTCTTTGTTCCGCTAATGGTGTCCTTTGCTGTACAGAAGCTTTTTAGCTTAATGTAGTCCCATTTGTTCATTTTTGCTTTTGTTTCCCTTGCCCAAGGAGATGCGTTCAGGAAAAAGTTGCTCATGTTTATATTCAGGAGATTTTTGCCTGTGTTGTCTTCTAAGAGTTTTATGTTTTCATGACTTACATTCAGGTCTTTGATCTATTTTGAGTTTGCTTTTGTTTATGGGGTTAGACAATAATCCAGTTTCATTCTCTTAAATGTAGCTGTTCAGTTTTGCCAACACCAGCTGTTGAAAGGCTGTCATTTCCCCATTGTATATCCATGGCTCCTTTATCGCATATTAATTGACCATATATGCTTGGGTTTATATCTGGGCTCTCTATTCTGTTCCACTGGTTTATGGGTCTGTTCTTGTGTTAGTACCAAATTGTCTTGATTACTGTGGCTTTGTAGTAGAGCTTGAAGTCAGGGAACATAATTCCCCGTGCTTTATTCTTCCTTCTCAGGATTGCTTTGGCTATTCGGGGTCTTTTTTGGTTCCATATGAGTTTTAGAACTATTTACTCTAGTTCATTGAAGAATGCTGTTGGTATTTTGATAGGGATTGCATTGAATCTGTAGATTGCTTTAGGCAGGATGGCCATTTTGACAATATTAATTCTTCTTAGCCAAGAGCATGGGATGAATTTCCATTTATTAATGTCCTCTTTAATTTCTCTTAAGAGTGTCTTGTAGTTTTCAGGGTAAAGGTCTTTCACTTCCTTGGTTAGGTTTATTCCTAGGTATTTTATTCTTTTTGATGCGATTGTGAATGGAATTTTTTTCCTGATTTCTCTTTCCGCTAGTTCATTGTTAGTGTATAGGAAAACAACAGATTTCTGTGTATTAATTTTGTATCCCGCAACTTTACTGAATTCATATATTAGATCTAGTAGTTTTGGAGTGGATTCTTTAGGGTTTTTTATGTACAGTATCATGTCATCTGCAAACAGGGACAATTTAACCTCTTCCTTGCCAATCTGGATGCCTTTTATTTCTTTGTGTTGTCTTATTGCCATGGCTAGGACCTCCAGAACTATGTTGAATAAAAGTGGGGAGAGAGGGCATCCTTGTCTTGTTCCTGATCTTAGAGGAAAAGCTTTCAGCTTTTCACTGTTAAGTACGATGTTTGCTGTGGGTTTGTCATATATGGCCCTTTATTATGTTAAGGTACTGGCCCTCTATACCCATTTTGTTGAGAGTTTTTATCATGAATGGATGTTGAATTTTGTAGAATGTTTTTTTGGCATCTATGGTGATGATCGTTGTTTTTTGTCCTTTTTGTTGATGTGGTGGATGATGTTGATGGATTTTAAAAAATATTATACCATCCTTACATCCCAGGAATAAATCCTGCTTGATCATGATGTGTGATCTTTTTGATGTATTTTTGAATTTGGCTTGCCAGTATTTTGTTGAGTATTTTTATATGTATGTTCATCAGGGATACTGGTTTGTAATTTTGTTTTTTTGTGGTGTCTTTGCCTGGTTTTGGTGTTAGAGTGATGCTGGCCTCATAGAATGAGTTTGGAAGTATTCCCTCCTCTTCTACTTTTTGGAAAACTTTAAGGAGGATGGGTATTAGTTTTTCACTAAATGTTTGATAAAATTCAGCAGTAAAGCCATCTGGTCCACGGGTTTCATTCTTAGGTAGTTTTTTGATTACCAGTTCAATTTTGTTGGTGGTATTTGGTCTGTTCAGATTTTGTGTTTCTTTCTGGGTTGGTCTTGGAAGGTTGTATTTTTCTAGACAGTTGTCCATTTCTTCTAGGTTACCAATTTGTTAGCATATAATTTTTCATAGTATTCTCTAATAATTCTTTGCATTTCTGTGGTGTTCATAGTGATTTTTCCTTTCTCATTTCTGATTCTGTTTATGTGTGTAGATTCTCTTTTGTTTTGATAAGTCTGGCCAGGTGTGTACTATTCTGTTTATTTTCTCAAAGAACCAGCTCCTTGTTTCATTGATTCTTTCTATTTTATTTTTCTCCATTTTATTTATTTCTACTTGGATCTTTATTATGTCCTTCCTTCTTCTGACTTTGGGCCTCATTTGTTCTTCTTTTTCTGGTTTCATTAATTGTGAGTTTATACTGTTCATTTGTGGTTATTCTTTCTTGAGGTAAGCCCGTGTCGCATATACTTCTCTCTTAGCATGGCCTTTGCTGTGTCCCACAGATTTTGTGGTATTGAGTTATTGTTTTCATTTGTCTCCTTATATTGCTTGATCTCTGTTTTTATTTGGTCATTGGTCCACTGGTTATTTAGGAGCATGTTGTTAAGCCTCCATGTGTTTTTATGCTTTTTTATATTTACTTTGCATAATTTATTTCTAGTTTACCTTTGTGGTCTGAGAAGCTTGATGGTACAATTTCAATCTTTTTAAATTTACTTAGGCTCTTTTTGTGGCCCAGTATGTGATCTATTCTGGAAAATGTTCCATGTGCACTTGAGAAGTATCCTGCTGCTTTTGGGTGTGGAGTTCTGTAGATGTCTGTGAGGTCCATCTGTTCTAGTGTGTTGGTCAGTGCCTCCATCTCCTTACTTATTTTCTGTCTGGTTGATCTGTCTTTTGGAGTGAGTGGTTTGTTGAAGTCTCCTAAAGTGAATGCATTGCATTCTATTTCCCCCTTTAATTCTTTTAAGGTTTGTTTAATATATTTAGGTGCTCCTATATTGGGTGCATAGATATTTATAATTTATATCATCTTGTGGACTGACCCCTTTATCATTATGTAATGTCCTTCTTTGTCTCTTGTTATTTTTTTGTTTTGAAGTCCATTTTGTCTGATACAAGTACTAGAACTACTGCTTTGTTCTCCCTGTTACTTGCATGAAATATCTTTTTCCATCCCTTCACTTGTAGTCTGTGTATGTCTTTGGGTTTGAAGTGAGTCTCTTGTAGGAAGCATATAGATGGGTCTTGCTGTTTTATTCATTCTGTAACTCTATGTCTTTTGATTGGTGCATTGAGTCCATTTACACTTGGGGTGATTATTGATAGATATGTACTTATTGCCAGTGCAGGCTTTAGATTTGTGGTTACCAAAGGTTCAAGGGCAATCCAATACCTTAACTCCCTTATTATGCTGTTTCAAGCATGATATAAAGCTTTCTTTTCCCTCCCTTTGTCTTCCTCCTCCTCTTCCACTCTTTATATGTTAGGTGTCATATTCTGTACTCTTTGTGTATCCCTTGACTGACTCTGTTGGTAGTTGATTTAATTTTGCATTTGCTTAGTAAGTAATTGGTTTACTTCCTTTACTGTGGCTTTATTTTCTCTGGTGACAGCCATTTAGCCTTAGGAACACTTCCATCTGTAGCAGTCCCTTTAAAATACACTGTAGGGATATTTTGTGGGAGGTAAATTCCCTCAACTTTTGCTTATCTGGAAATTGTTTAATCCCTCCTTCAAATTATATGACACTCTTGCCAGGTAGAGTATTCTTGGTTTGAGGCTATTCTGTTTCATTGCATTAAATACATCATGCCACTCCCTTCTGGCCTGTAAGCTTTCTGCTGAGCAGTCTCATGATAGCCTGATGGGTTTTCCTTTGTATGTGATCTTTTTTCTCTCTCTGGCTCCTTTTAATACTGTGTTCTTGGCCTTGATCTTTGTCATTTTAATTATTTTATGGTTGGTGTTGTCTTCCTTGGGTCCCTTGTGTTGGGAGATCTGTGTACTTCCAAGGCCTGAGAGACTATTTCCTTCCCCAAAGTGGGGAAGTTTTCAGCAATTATTTCTTCAAAGAGACTTTCTATCCCTTTTTCTCTCTCTCTTCTTCTTCCTCTGGTACCCCTACAATGCAAATATTGTTCTGTTTGGATTGGTCACACAGTTCTCTTATAAATCTTTCATTCCTAGAAATCCTTTTTTCTCTCAGTGCATCAGCTTCTTTGTATTCCTGCTGTCTAATTTCTATTTCATTTACCGTCTCCTCTACATTATCTAATCTGCTTTGAAATCCCTCCATTGTGTATTTCATTTCAGATACTGGATTTTTCAAAGTTTCTGTCTCTTTCTTGAAGTCCCTCCTGAGGTCTTGGATATTTTTCTGTAGCTCCCTGAACATATTTATGATTTTTATGTTGAATCTTTATCAAGAATACTGGTGGTTTCAGTTTCACTTATACGTCTTTCTGGTGTTTGAGGAATTTGTGTTTCTACAAGATTCTTTTGCCATTTCATATATCTAATGATTCCTATGGAATAACTTTGTGTAGGTGGTGCCCTCTAGTGCTCAGAAGCTCTACTCTCTGGAGCTGCCCAGCCCCTGGAGTGATCGCGGGGGTCACAGGTGAGCGGCACTGGTACCTGCTGGGAGGAAAGAGCTCTTTCCTGTTTCCTGGCTGCTGTGGCCTGCCTCCACTGCTAGGGTCAGAGGGCCAAGCTTGCAGGTGGGGGCCTCTTCGATATGCCCCTTTATCTGCTGTAGGTGGGACTGCCCTCTGGCTGGCCTGGCATAATAGTGGGGGTAGCAGGTTTTCAAATTGATGCCAGCTGGGAGGAAGGAGCAGCAGACTGCATATTGCTGTGGGGTGCCTCAGTGCGTGTCGCCTGCCAGGGGAATGGATTGCCTGAAGTTCCTCAAAGTTCCCAACCTGCTGGGCTGTGTGTGACAGGACAAGTTTGTCCACCTGTCCTTTCTCCTGAGCAGAAAGCTCTGGTAATCCTTGCCTCTTTAGCGCCCCTCTCGCTATTGGGAAGTCTTTCAAAGTGCCCGCCTTTCTTTTGTCCTGGAGCAGTCGGTTGTGGTACCTGTTTTCCACAAGCAGCTGGAATCTCAGTCTCTCCAAGTATTCCGCCTGTCTCCAGAGCACTATGTAATGTGGGTTTGTGCTCCTGGAGCAGATCTCCAGAGGTGGGTGTTCAGCAGTCCTGGGCTCCTACCTTCCCCCTCCCTTTCTCTTCCTCCCGCTGGTGAACCGGGGTGGGGAAAGGCTTGGGTTTCGCCAGATCACGGCTTTGTTACTTCACCCTTTTCCTTTGAGGTCTTCTCTGTTCCTGACATGTAGGCAGTCTGTTATACTCTTCTTTCCTGTAGCTCTTTCAGGATTAGTTGTATTTGCTGTATTTTCATATTGTATGTGATTTTGAGAGGAGGTTTTTGTCTCACTTCTCATGCTGCCATTTTTAAGCCTCTCTCTCTTGCCTCAACCATTTTTAAATGTACAGTTCACTGGTATTAAATATATTCACAATGCTTGGCCACCATCTCTACCTTCCCTCTCTTGAACTCTTTTCATCTTGCAGAACTGAAACTCTATATGCATTAAGCAACAAGTCCACATCTCCTCCACCCCTCTCCCTAGCTGCTGGCAACTCCCTTTCTACTTTCTGTCTTTAAGGATTTGAATGCTCTAACTACCTCATATAAGTGGAATCACACAGTATTTGCCTTTTATGCCTGGCTTTTTTCACTTACCATAGTGTCTTCAAGGTTCACTTAGTTGTAGCATATTGCAGAATTTCTTTCCTTTTAAGGTTGAATAATAGCCCTATGTATTTCTTGAAGAATCTCCATACTGTTTTTCAGTGGTGTACCATTTTATATTCCCACCACAGTGCACAAGTGTTCCAATTTCTCTCCATCTTCCCAAACACTTACTATTTTCTGTTTTTTTTAATAGCAGTCATCTTAATGGGTATGAAGTGGCATTGCAGTTTTCATTTCCATTTCACAATGACTGGTTATATTGAGCATCTTTTCATGTACTCAATTGCCATTTGTTTATCTTCTTTTGAGAAATGTCTATTGAAGCCTTTTGCCCATTTAAAAATTTTTTTTTCTTTTGAGTTTTAGGTGTCCTTTATACCTTCTGGATATTATCCGTTATCAGATACATGATTTGAAAATATTGTCTCCCATTCTGCAGGTTGCCTTTTTACTCTGTGGATAGTGTCTTTTAATGCACAAATTAAAATTTTTTCCAGGAAGTCCAGCTTGTCTTGTTTTTCTTTTGTTTCCTGTGCCATTGGAGTCATACCCAAGAAATCATTGCAAAATCCAATGTTATGAAGTTATTGCCCTATGTTTTCTTCTAAGAGTTTCATTGTTTTAGTCCTTGTATTTAAGGCCTTGATCCATTTTGAGTATGTTTTTAATATAATGTGAGGGTCCAGCTTTGTTTTTTTTACATGTGGTTATCTAGTTTCCCAGCACCATTTGTTGAGAAGACAGTTTGTTCTCCATTGAATGGGCTTGGCATCCTTGTCAAAAATCACTCAACCATGTATGCAAGGGTTTATTTCTAGGCTCTTTATTCTATTACATTGCTCTCTAATGTCTGTCTTTATGCCCACACCATGCTGTTTTGATTACTGTAGTTTTGTAGTAAGGTTTAAAATCAGAAAGTGAGTCTTCCAGCTTTTTTCTTTTTCAGGATTGTTTGGCTATTTGGAGACCTTTGAGATTCCATATGAATGTTAGGATGTGTATTTCTAGTTCTACAAAACACATCATTGGGATTTGGACAGGGATTGTATTGAGTCTGTAGATCACTCTGGGGAATATGTGAATTTCAATAATACTAAGTGTTCCAACCATGAACAATGGGGTGTGTCCCCATGTATTTGTGTCTTGTTTAATATCTTTCAGCAATATTTTGTGGTTTTCATTGTATATGTCTTCACTTCCTTGGTAAGCTAATTCTTTTTTATTTATTTATTTATTTAATTTTACAATTTATTTTGGTATCGTTAACCTACAATTACATGTGCAATATTATGGTGATTTAACTACCCCCCTCATCAGGCCCCCCCACCAGCCCCATTACAGTCACTGTCCATCATAGTAGTGAGGTGCTATAGAATCACTACTTGTCTTCTCTGAGTTGTACAGCACTCCCTGTGCCCCCCCTACCTTACGTCTGCTAATCGTAATGCCCTTTTTACCCTCTTATCCCTCCCTTCCCACCCATCTTCCCAGTCCCTTTCCCTTTGGTAACTATTAGTCCATTCTTGGGTTCTGTGAATCTGCTGCTGTTTTGTTCCTTCAGTTTTTTTCTTTGTTCTTATAATCCACATATGAGTGAAATCATTTGATACTTGTCTTTTTCGGTTTGGCTTATTTCACTGAGCATAATACCCTCTAGCTCCGTCCATGTTGTTGCAAATGGTAGGATTTGTTTTCTTCTTATGGCTGAATAATATTCCACTGTGTATATGTACCACATCTTCTTTATCCATTCATCTACTAATGGACACTTAGGTTGCTTCCATTTCTTGGTTATTGTAAATAGTGCTGCGATAAACATAGGGGTGCATCTGTCTTTTTAAAGCTGGGCTGCTGCATTCTTAGGGTAAATTCCTAGGAGTGGGATTCCTGAGTCGAATGGTATTTCTATTTTGAGTTTTTTGAGGAACTTCCATACTGCTTTCCACAATGGTTGAACTAATTTGCATTCCCACCAGCAGTGTAGGAGGGTTCCCTTTTCTCCACATCCTCACCAACATTTGTTGTTGTTTGTCTTTTGGATGTTGGCCATCCTCACTGGTGTGAGGTGATAACTCATTGTGGTTTTAATCTGCATTTCTCTGATGACCAGCGATGTGGAGCATCTTTTCATGTGCCTGTTGGCCATCTGAATTTCTTCTTTAGAGAAGTGTCTATTCATGTCCTCTGCCCATTTCTTAATTGGATTATTTGCTTTTTGTTTGTTAAGGTACATGAGTTCTTTATATATTTTGGATGTCAACCCCTTATCAGATACATCATTTATGAATATATTTTCCCATACTGTAGGATGTCTTTTTCTTCTACTGATGGTGTCCTTTGCTGTACAGAAGCTTTTCAACTTGATATAGTCCCACTTGTTCATTTTTGCTCTTGTTTCCCTTGCCTGGGGGGATATGTTCGTGAAGAAGTCACTCATGTGTATGTCCAAGAGATTTTTGCCTATGTTTTTTTCTAAGAGTTTTATGGTTTCATTACTTACATTCAGGTCTTTGATCCACCTTGAGTTTACCTTTGTGTATGGGGCTAGACAGTAGTCCAGTTTCATTCTCTTACATGTGGCTGTCCAGTTTTTCCAACACCAGCTGCTGAAGAGGCTGTCATCTCCCCATTGTATATCCAAGGCTCCTTTATCAAATATTAATTGACTGTAAATGTTTGGGTTAATGTTTGGATTTTCTATTCTGTTCCACTGGTCTGTGGGTCTGTTTTTGTGCCAGTACCAAATTGTCTTGATTACTGTGGCTTTGTAGTAGAGCTTGAAGTCAGGGAGCGTAATTCCCCCTGTTTGATTCCTCCTTCTCAGGATTGCTTTGGTTATTCGGGGTCTTTTCTGGTTCCATATGAATTTTAGAATTATTTGTTCCAGTTCATTGAAGAAAGCTGTTGGTAGTTTGATAGGGATTGCGTTGAATCTGTAGATTGCTTTAGGTAGTATGGCCATTTTGACAATATTTATTCTTCCTAGCCAAGAGCATGGGATGCATTTCCATTTGTTAGTGTCCTCTTTAATTTCTCCTAGGAGTGTCTTGTAGTTTTCAGAGTACAGGTCTTTCACTTCCTTCGTTAGGTTTATTCCTAGGTATTTTATTCTTTTTGATGCAATTGTGAATGGAATTGTTTTTCTGATTTCTCTTTCTGTTAGTTCATTGTTAGTGTATAGGAAAGCAACAGATTTCTGTGTGTTAATTTTGTATCCTGCAACTTTGCTGAATTCAGATATTAGTTCTAGTAGTTTTGGAGTGGAGTCTTTAGGGTTTTTTATGTACGGTATCATGTCATCTGCAAATAGTGACAATTTGACTTCTTCTTTACCAATCT